>MU260109.1:30000-40000 GCA_020310875.1 Ceratopteris richardii
CTATCTATCTATCTATCTATCTATCTATCTATCTATCTATCTATCTATCTATCTATCTATCTATCTATCTATCTATCTATCTATCTATCTATCTATCTATCTATCTATCTATCTATCTATCTATCTATCTATCTATCTATCTATCTATCTATCTATCTATCTATCTATCTATCTATCTATCTATCTATCTATCTATCTATCTATCTATCTATCTATCTATCTATCTATCTATCTATCTATCTATCTATCTATCTATCTATCTATCTATCTATCTATCTATCTATCTATCTATCTATCTATCTATCTATCTATCTATCTATCTATCTATCTATCTATCTATCTATCTATCTATCTATCTATCTATCTATCTATCTATCTATCTATCTATCTATCTATCTATCTATCTATCTATCTATCTATCTATCTATCTATCTATCTATCTATCTATCTATCTATCTATCTATCTATCTATCTATCTATCTATCTATCTATCTATCTATCTATCTATCTATCTATCTATCTATCTATCTATCTATCTATCTATCTATCTATCTATCTATCTATCTATCTATCTATCTATCTATCTATCTATCTATGTATGTATCTATCTATCTATCTATCTATCTATCCGTCCTCATAGACCAAGATCATCCACCCTCCAGATGTAGCTAAATTTATTTATTCTTCGATTTCTCACATGGGTTTTGTAACCATAGGAATTGGTTCTTTGACAGATTCGGGTAGAAAATTTTGTCGTTACGACAAAATAAAGTTTTTACTTTTGTCTTTTTATTCCTTTATTAAAAAAAACTTTTTTCTTCATTATATCTATTCTATTAGCACGTATCACTATAATAATAAGTAGTGAAAAAGAAAATCCTATGCGAATACAATAAATTAAACTATGGCTGTTCCAAAAAAAATATACCTTCGCTTCAAAACTTACTCCTTCTGATCCTTTTGATTGCTCGGGTTTATCTCCCTTTAGCTTTTCCTTCACACTTTATCATTTTGAGTCTTCAGATGTTGAGTTTTGTATGTCTACAACAGTCGGGGTCTTTCTTTTCTTCAATTTTGATATATCGTGCTTTGATACTAGTGATGGAGATGATTAATCTCCAAACGACAAGCTATACTTGAATTTAGAACACTTATATATCAAGTGTAACTCAAAACCTCCTTCAATTTTGCAAATCTTTACCAAATTATGAACAATCAATGCTTTTGTGAATCGTGGCTATACTCAGAAAATTTTGCTTCATAAAACTCACTCATTCACTTATGAAATAATTAACGTTTTCAATGAAACTTTGAAACAACATTTTTCTAATGTTTGTGCAACTATTCCAACTGAAGGTTCTTCAAAACAACTTACAAAACTTTAGATTTACTTCAATAAGTAAACCTATGTCTGAAAAAAGATTTCTCTGCAAACGACTTTCACATATGCAACTTTAAAGATATGGTTCTCACAATCTAGAACCCCTTCGATCAACTGCTTTTAGAATAGGTGTTTACCTTCCAACATAAATTTTGAATGCTTATTTGTGCAAAACATTACATTCTAGACTAAGATCTGATCAAATCTTTGACCATCAAGATTGTGCCTATTTCACGAGTCACTCATCACCTGTTACACATATAAATGTTCCTACACAAAATTCTCCCAGTCTGATTACAATTAGAGTCTAAAATCTTGACCACAGATGCATTAACTATAGAATTAGACACATACAAAAGGATTTCTACATTGACCAAGCACAGAAAGAGAAAAGAGGAAAAAATTGAGGCACAATTTCTTGAAAACTTCTTCTATTCTAACAAGAAGTTTATCTAATGGACATTACATATCCAACGTATGATCTTACTCATCTATTTCTCAGCTAGTCTTCATCTCTATCTCGTATCATGTCCATATACAAGTATATATATACATATGAGTATTGATTCAACACAATTACAAAGTATATATGAAGTATTTACGAGATTAATGTACATGTGTATAAAGATTATCTCTTCTTGAACCTTAACTTCACTTCATACTTCATGCCTCAACATTTTCTTCATTTGTTCACTCCTACGCTTCATGTAATCATCAATTGATGATTGTCTTGCTCCACTAATCTAACTATCTACCTATCTATCTATCTATCTACCTATCTATCTATCTATCTATCTATCTATCTATCTATCTATCTATCTATCTATCTATCTATCTATCTATCTATCTATCTATCTATCTATCTATCTATCTATCTATCTATCTATCTATCTATCTATCTATCTATCTATCTATCTATCTATCTATCTATCTATCTATCTATCTATCTATCTATCTATCTATCTATCTATCTATCTATCTATCTATCTATCTATCTATCTATCTATCTATCTATCTATCTATCTATCTATCTATCTATCTATCTATCTATCTATCTATCTATCTATCTATCTATCTTATCTATCTATCTATCTATCTATCTATCTATCTATCTATCTATCTATCTATCTATCTATCTATCTATCTATCTATCTATCTATAATAGCGAGTCGTAACAAACAAGAACTATGTCGTAAAAAGAGAACACTCTCGTCAAAAATGAAGCAAATGGCAGCTTATGTTTGAGATTCCTTTATACCAGTATACATATATTACAAAAATGAGGTGAAAACATGTGATTTTTGACATTTTTTGTCATTTTCTCATAAAAAAAGAGCTCAAAATGTACTCAAAATTTCACTATATAAGGCATTAACATGTCCCAAAATGTATATGATAAGACATTGACATGTCCAAAATCTATATGATAAGACATTGACATGTCTAAAATCTATATAAAGAATGTAGAACTAAATAGTTCTTATACAAAAATAACATTTTAGACATTTTTTTAATGGGTGGATATCTGATTGTTATTCAAAATTGCTACAAAACATGGTTTCATTAACCAAACTACTTCGAGGCATTTACATAAGCACTAAAAATGTCTGAGAGCTTCAATGCAACTCACAACTTTGTCGATCTATGTCTACACCCTCATCATCTGATGCACTTGATTCAGTCTCATACTGTTGAGAGCTCTCTTCTTCTTCTTCTATATCCACAAGAGCTCTATCTTCATCCACGTACATACCAAATTCTGTAGGATCATGCACAACTCTTCTTGTTTGCTTATGATTTCCTGTACCACATACGTCTGGAAGCTTTTGTTTTATCATGTTGATGGTTGCTTTCCTCAAGTGACCTGTTTTTGTCAAGGAAAAATCATAAACAAGAATATCTACATCATCCATTTTAAGAGTGGATGTGCTTCGAATATTGTTTTTCTTTTTTGAACTTGTTCGTTTAGTATCACACACCATTTCTAAGTTATATTTACCTGTGAATGCATTACTACTTTTAGTGTAATACCAATGCACCATCAAAGCCTTTATTCTTCTCTGATCAATATCTTTAGTTATCTCTAAAACCTTTGCAATCCAAAATGGTCTGGTAGCCTCATCACCATCAGCAAGAACTGCAATAAGTGTTCCAACATTTATCTCTATTAAATTTCCTTGCCATCTTGCTTCTGCCTGTTTTGTCATCCTTGGGCCTACATAAATATTTCTTTCTGGTGGATGTATAAAACTTTGAAGTGCATCTGCATTACATGCTTGGGCCACATTCACGGATCTTTGTGTACAAAAATCCCATGTGAATGGAACATCAACTGGCCAGTGACCTGCAATTGTATACTGTATAATCTCTTCTTGATGATTGAAAAAGTCCTCCCACCAAGATACATCTTGATCTCCAGCATATTTTTTTGCACGCTTAATATGTCTCTTCTTTTCAATGAGTGCATGCATCCAGCTTTTACTTTGATCAACCACATTTCCACATCTTTCTGTATTGTTTTTATCTTCATATGGTGATTGTTCTGCACCATACACTGTTACAGTAGAAAAATTAGGCACCTGCAATAAGAATCTGCATCCCTCTTTAGGCTCCCACCCAAGAGAAGATGAATACTGCTTTGCAAATAAAAGGGTTATTTCATCAACCCTCCTCATCAACAATACATGGTTGAAACTAATATTGTGCAATGGAGCCAAAACCTTAGCACTGTTATCAAGGCCTATTGAGCAAAAGTGCTTAAAGTCATAAATCTGTGTGAGGTGTTGAACTTTTGGTTTTGGAGTATATGCTTCTGAAATCAACTCAGATAAAATCGGAAGAGTAAAAGCATTGTTACATGCCAACTTCTTAGAGAAAGTACTTAACATTTCATCAATGTGATCATGAGTGTGGCCAACCAGAAGGAAATTTACCTTAACCTTCTGAAATACCTGTTTTTCAACAAGCATGCTTAAATATCCAAAGACTGTAGAATTTTTATTCTCTCTTGCAGTATTATCTAGTTGCAAATATAGAGTTGGTGGCAAAAGACCCTTCCATGATTGCAAAACACGATGAATGATAGTAACTGTAAGGTTTGGATCATTATGCACATTCGGATATGTGAAGAAAACCTTGGACATTACAGTTCCATTGTATACCAAAGCACCAACCAAATGCATTTGCACAAGGACTTCATCTCCAATGTCCTTAGGGATGCGATAAAAATGTGGCAAACAAGTTTTTTTTTTATCCATACCATCGATCAACAAACACATATAATGCTCCGGATTTTTGAGTGCTTTACTTCGATGATGAATTGCTTTCTTTCTCTCTAAAGCTTGACTCTCACGATGGTTGTTAAGAAGGTTTTTAAAATTATTCTTTTCCTGTGGTGTTGTAGCCCCTTTTGCCATGTTTTTCAAAGTGGCGCAAACTGAACATTCACCCATTCTAACTTTACGAGGAATAGAAACATTGTTAAACTCTTCCTTCCATAATCGAGTAAAGTGACGATGCAACACATACTTCTCATTTCTATTTTCCATGTCTTCTCTATATATTTGAAATACCTCTCGACGAGTAAAGTTATCTGACAAGTGCAACCTTCCAGTTGTAGGCATAACCTCACAATGCAAGCTAAAATAGTTCATCATCCAATTCATTGCATGACGTCCAACAGATCCTTTGGTCCCAACATGGAACGTATCCAAAATGAGATCCCCATTCAAAAGCCCTTGTTGAACCCTATGTATTCTAAAATTTCCCACACCCATTGCAATTTTAAATGCAGCCCTACAACATCGCATCCCTTGACTAAAGAAATATTCAAAACCAACACGCGTTACTGACATGTTATCCTCAATAATTTGCATGCGAGAAACAAGGTATATATCCTGCCTTTCACTATCTAAATGGAGGAATTTTTCTCTTAGGTGCTTTAATTTCTTCATTCCTAAATTGTACAAACATTTCAAACCACAACAATGCTTCACAATATCCAATGCAATCTGTCTATCTGAAGTAAGAAATTTAAATCTTTTTTGACTTACTTCACGAGGCCTTCTTTTAAATCGTAGATTGAGCTTGCTTTGCTTTTCCGTTGCTCCACATGCACTTGACTCAGAAGGAAGATCAATGGTTGGATCAGATGGGAGATCAAGAGGTGCATTTGGTTGAGCAGCATTGCACTGTGAATTGGATAACTTAAATGACTCAACAGAAAACATGGAATCATCAGCACGTTCTAAATCATAGGGATCATCACTTCTGTGGAAAGGGTCAACTGAGAACAATGAATCCGAAACTGTATCAATATGAGCAGAGGAAGCTGATGCCCAAGCATCCACTGAAAAGATTGAGCTCATCTTCACTGAGTTCACAGAAGACTGAAGATGAATGACCTTTTTAAATAAGTAGAAATCCGAGATCAAGTGAAGATGTCACATCAAATGTCACATCAAGAAGATATGAAATCAAAAGTTTATTAAAGTAACATTAAATAACATTAAACATCAAATTACATCAAATCACTTAATTACTCAAATATACCCTAATAAGGGAACCAAATATTTGATTCACTTTTGAAATGAGAAACATAGTTGATTTCTAACTAGATATGAGTCATTGAGTCTTAGCATTGTGAGTGAATCAAAATATATCCAAGTTGAGTTCCAACTGGATTATATATTAAAATTGTTTGGAGTAGTGCCATTGAAGACTATACAAGAAGAAATTTTACCTTTGGTAAATAAGATTTCAAGGATTAGGTTTTATTGTGGTCTTGGCTAGATCTCAAAGAGGTAGATGAAAGTATATTAAAAAAGAATTATGTGTAAAAGAGGTACACGGAATTTTTATTCATACATTGATTTTCCATTTCAACAATGTGTTACAAGATAAATGTGAATATGAACTAAAAAGAGCAGGATAACACTATAAAGATGTCATTAATCTCCCATATTCAACACAACTTAGACTTGATTTTCTCCCAAGCAAGAGATTCTAAGAAAACATTTCTACATGAGATTAGACATCCTCATGTACATACCATACTCTTGCCATTGAAGTGTAATTTCCATGCAAATGTATATAAATAGTTGCAAGGATCTTTACTTGAATGTTTATTCATACATTGATTTTCCATTTCAACAATGTGTTACAAGATAAATGTGAATATGAACTAAAGTGAGTAGGATAACACTATAAAGATGTCATTAATCTCCCATATTCAACACAACTTAGACTTGATTTTCTCCCAAGCAAGAGATTCTAAGAAAAAATTTCTACATGAGATTAGACATCCTCATGTACATACCATACTCTTGCCATTGAAGTGTAATTTCCATGCAAATGTATATAAATAGTTGCAAGGTTCAATGAATATTTCATTAAAGTGGCTCTGAAACAGCCTATTTGTGTGGGTGGTATTCCCTGGTAAGATAAGTTGATAGATATAGTTAGCAACTGGACTCATTCAGTTAGATCTAGTTAGTCTCTGGTTCAAGTTACCCAATTTCCTATAAATAGCAGAGGAGGAGATCATTCTCATTTTCAAAATCCACGAGCAAGAGAGAGCAACAGAGCACAGACAGCCATGGAGCACAGAGCTCAGCATACCAGCAAGGCAACTCTGATGGAGAAGAAGAATGTTGGCAAGAGTACCAAGAGGTAGACAAAATCATACCATATAAAAAGATTCCTAAAAGATTCCCTTTGTATGTTTGTGTAAAGAGTCTGCTTTCTAGGTTTTTATATTTCTTAGCTCTAAACATATAGATCCAATGAGGGTACAGCTCCATGCCTGGCATCGACTTTTAGGTGTAAGTCGATGCCAGGCATCGACTTTTCGGTGCAAGTCGATGCCTGGCATCGACTTACACGTAAGATTCGATGTCAGGCATCGACTTTGTGTGCAAGTCGATGCCACGCATCGACTTGCAGGTGCAAGTCGATGCCAGGCATCGAGTTTTCCGTGCAAGTCAATGCCTGGCATCGACTTACACCTAAAAGTCGATGCTAGGCATCGACTTGCCTGGCATCGAAGTTGGCCTGAAAGTCGATGCCAGGCATCGACTTTAGGGTGCAAAGTCGATGTCTGGCATCAACTTTTGGGTTCAAGTTGATGCTAAGCATGGACTTTTAGGTACAAGTCGATGTCAGGCATCGACTTTTAAGTGCAAGTCGATGCCAGGCATCGACTTTGTGTGCAAGTCGATGCCCAGCATCGACTTGGGGGTGCAAGTCGATGCATGGCATCGACTTGCACACAAAGTCGATGCCTGGCATCGACTTGCACTTAAAAGTCGATGCCTGGCATCGACTTGAACCTAAAAGTCGATGCCTAGCATCGACTTGGGCCTTTGAAAACCACATTTATGTATGAGTTGATATTTCCAATCGCCTTCAGGGATGCGGAGTCCAAGAGTGAGAGGCCCTTCAAGAAGCTGAGAGTCACCATGGGCTCTGGTGATGAGCAACGTGACAAAGGCATTGGTCACCAAGCAAAACCAAAGAAAGTTATTGCATCCTTGTCCTCTGAGAAGGCCAGCAACCCGCTAGGAATATCCTCTGGAGGACAGAGTAGCATCAAAATTCCTGAGGATGATACAACTATGAAGGATAGGTCGAGGGACGCTGAGGTCTTAAGGACAGATCGTCCACTGCGGGACATGACAAATCTGGAGCGGTGCCTTCAGTATGTTGAAGAAAAGAATGCAGTCCTTCTTGTGTTCGCAGGGGCATATGGGAGAGGAAAGATTACGACAACACAAGGTTTTTAGTATGGCCTTGTGTACAAACTAGATTATGAAGATGAGGATTCTGACAACCTCCTTTTCTTGGTAGAGACATTGAAAGGTTTAAGAAATGTTATATGCAAGATGGATTTCTTGTGCCCAGAGTGTTGTGTTCCAGATGGGCTAGCTGAGATATGCAGGGACTCAGTCAATCTTATCAAGGACTTGATGCCATTGATCCAGGGCAACATCATGCCAACACAACAGAAGATGACAACCCCTGTAAAGGCAAGGGGTAAGCAAAGCGTGCAGAAAAAGGTCCAAAAGAAAAAGAAGAGAATTTCAGAAGAGGAGTCTTCTGACTCAAGCTCTAGCTCTGAGGATATAATTGTTGCACCTGGTGGAGAGCTTGCCTCGGGTGTTCTTGGTACTGAGCAGAACAAGATGAGGGAGGACATAGCTAGAAGAAAAGTTGTGAAGAAGGGGCAGTTGTTCCACCTGCCAATCAATATCATCCACAGGCCACCAATAGATCCAGTCACAGGGAGGAGGCCCCTTGAGATCAGGGAGCCACACAATTTGCACGTGCAGAATCTTAAGAAGAAAATGAAAATAAATCCTCATGCTACTGTTGTGCCATTCCTTGTCATGGTGGATCCGAATAAGTGCAGCTCTGTGGATGAGTTCAATGAGGGCTTGTTTGAGGATTATACTTATTATGTGATTGGAGGTTCACACTCTGCAGAGGCCCGTAGACAGCTAGTGAAGGAGCACCCTACCACATTTTTCTTTAGGTATGCAGAGTGTAAGATATATGCTGGTCTTACAACTGAGGAAGCCAAGCTTCTTGCTTGGGATCACAACAATGACAATGACTACAGGCAAAAAATGTCCTCCATAGAGAGAATTCGGTTCTTCCACCATGAATATGAAGATTGTCTTGTGAAGGAAGCTGGAAGAATGCATCCCAATCTACGAAAGCAATGCCTTATTGAGGTTGGAATTGCACTCGATGAGAATAGAAAGTCTGATGCTTTGAGGAAATATGATCCATGGTTTCAACTGGCATTCAGATCAGGTGAGATTTGGGATCTACAGGATAAAATTTTCACAATGTAGGAGAACAAGGAGGTCAAGGGCCAGAAGCAACGAAAGTCGAGGCCAGACCCACAGGTTGATCTGAAGGGAAAGGGAAGGAAAGTTGACCTCTCAATTGAAGAGGCTCCTGAGGACATGAAGCTGACACCATGGAGGGCCCTTCAAGGAATCAAGGATGATACATTGATTATATCAACTTTGTCAAGGGTAATCTCCAAGGAGTTAAGCCTGGAGGAGATGGTGACTGAGCTCAATAAGTATGTATGTTATTCTCATATCCTTTTTCCATCATCCCATGTTTCTGGTCTAACCTAGTCTCTTTTTTATTTCTGTGACTGTAGTCATAAAGTATACATGAAGATTCAGGAGGTGATGATGAAGAGGCTGGGTTGCTTTTCTTGGACAGAGGTCCAAGCCGACTATCCAACCACATCATCCTACAAAGCTTTATCAGAATATTTCATCCTGTTTCGTGATTGGGTAGGTTCTCTATCTGAGGTTGTGCCTGGTTTGCCATTAGGTTAGATGCCTTGATTCACCTAACCAATTTGATGCCAGGCTTTTAGTACGAATTCGATGCCTGGCATCGACTTACAACTAAATTCGATGCCTGGCATCAACCTGTAGCCAAAAGTCGATGTCTGGCATCCACTTGGGGGCATAAGTCGATGCCTGGCATCGACCTGCAGTATAAGTCGATGCCTGGCATCGACCTCGTGGCATGAGTCGATGCCAAGCATCGACTTATGTCCCAAAGTCGATGCCAGGCATCGACTTTCAGTAG
>MU260109.1:47500-50000 GCA_020310875.1 Ceratopteris richardii
TTAACATCTAATTGAGATAACTTCCAACCTTTGCAAGCAGCAATTGCTATGAGAGTTCTGATGGTTGTCATTTTTGCCACAGGACTATAGGTTTCATCATAGTCCACTCCATATGTCTGTGCATACCCTTTCACAACAAGTCTAGCTTTGTACCTAGACACACTTCCATCTGCAAATCTTTTGGTTTTATAAACCCACTTACAACCAATGATTTTCTGACTATTTGGTTTAGGAACCAAATCCCAAGTCTGATTCTCTATCAATGCATCATACTCCTCTTGCATGGCTTCTTCCCAATTTCTCTTGCCTTTGGCTTCATCATATGTAGATGGATCTTCATCTGCTTTTACCAAATAAGCATAATCTTTAGTAGTCAAGAATGAAGTGTCATAGCTATACCTTGTAGGTTGCCATTTGTGCCTAGATGACCTCCTAACTTCTGCACTTTTTGAAGTCTCTGGTTCATCACATTCTGGATCAAACCTTGGCCTCTCTTCAACTTCAACCTGTACTTCATTATTCTCACTTTCATCAAGTAATTGAATCTTTGCTTTACCTTTCCTTTGATCCACTACTTCTTCAACATCTGCATGTATATTATATTTACCTGCATACCAAGTACCTTGCTCATCAAATGTAACATCCTTGGATACAAGAAATTGCTTTGTGGATGGACTCCACAACCTGTATCCCATTTGCTTATCATCATAACCAATGAATACATACTTTTCTGCTTTAGGCTCCAACTTATGCCTCAATTGGGATGGCACATATGCATATGCCAAGCATCCAAATATTCTGCAATGATCCAAGGTAGGTTTCTTACCCCACCAAGCTTCATATGGTGTCATACCTTGCAAGGCTTTACAAGGCAATCTATTGACCAAATAAGTAGCTGTATTTACAGCCTCTGCCCACAAATAATTTGGACAATTCTTCTCTTTCATCATGGACCTTGCAAACTCAACAAGAGTCCTATTTCTCCTTTCTGCTACACCATTTTGTTGAGGGGAGTACGTGCAAGTAACTTCTCTCTTTATACTTGCATTCCACAAGTAATCATTGAATTCATTTGAAAAATACTCTCCCCCTCCATCTGACCTTAGTCTCTTCAATTTTTGACCTGTAATCCTTTCTGCATATGCATGATAGTGTTTAAATGTATTAAACACTTCTGATTTTTCTTTAATCACATAAATTGTAATCCATCTGGTAGCATCATCAACATATATGACATAATATCTTGAACCATTTATACTAAAGTCCTTTGAAGGACCCCACACATCTGTATGTACCAACTCAAGTCTTTCTGAATACATAAACCCATGCTTGGAATAGGATTGCTTATGAGCCTTACCTAATTGACATGCCTCACATCTGTATGTCATGTGTTGACCTGCAATGTTAGGCAACCCAAGCACTGAATCATTATTAATCATGTCTTTGATACCTCTTTCATTGAAGTGTCCAAGTCTTTTGTGCCAAAGATCCAATTCTGACACCTTCTGCTCTCCATATGTGAACATAGCATGTCCAACATTTCCTTGTACCTTCAATGTGAAGAGCCTTCCTTCTTTCTTTCCTGTAACAACCTGTTTATACCCTTGACTAGGGTCTTCAACATAGACTCCATCATTGGTAAATCTTACCTCATATCCTTTTTCCACAATTTGAC
This sequence comes from Ceratopteris richardii, assembly GCA_020310875.1. Classification (NCBI taxonomy): domain Eukaryota; kingdom Viridiplantae; phylum Streptophyta; class Polypodiopsida; order Polypodiales; family Pteridaceae; genus Ceratopteris; species Ceratopteris richardii. The sequence continues at coordinate 49,176 of MU260109.1, forward strand.
CTACATTGATCAAATTCTTTGGAATTGTGGGAACATAAAGAACCTTACTCAGAAGAGTGCTCCCATCTTTAGCTTTGACTGAACCAATTGACTTTACCTTATGCTTTGTATTATCACCTGTCTGAACTGTATGGTTAATTGCATTATGATCTAGATCAGTCATCAAAGCAATATTTCTACTTAAATGATTACTACATCCTGAATCAATGTAGAACACTCTCATGTCCTCATGTGAGGTTTCATATGTTGCATTCATAATGAGAGTAGAATCCTCCTTCTGATCTGATGCATAGTTGTAGTAGGTGTTATTATAGGATTGATTTTGGAAGCTTCTTCCTCCACCTCTTCCAAAAGAATTCCTACCACCTCTACCTCTGAAGTTTCCTCTCTGAAATCTACCACCTCTTGCTCTTTGATTAAAGTTCTGATAATTACCATTGTTCTGATTATTGTGCCAACAATCATGAGATAGATGATTGGTCTTACCACATATCCAACAAGCTCTTACATTATCTTTGTTGTTTCTGCCTCTTCCTCTACTTCTGCCATTTCCTTTTCCTCTTATGAAATTTGCTTGGTTAAGTACCTTCTTCTTCACCTGATTGTTGCTTTCCTTTGTTAGCTTTCTTCTTGTCTTTAGAGTACATTGCATGACCTGCACTCTTATCAACATCTCCTTTGACATCATTCTCAAAAGTTAGCATATGACCTAACAATTGATTCAAATCAGGAGTAAAGTGATCTAATGAGAGTTCTGTAGACAAAATAAAAGGCTTCCACTTCTCATCTCCTCTTAGCCCTGTGAGAATTTGTCTTACCAATTTA
>MU260109.1:62500-65000 GCA_020310875.1 Ceratopteris richardii
AAACTTCCAAAATCAATCCTATAATAACACCTACTACAACTATGCATCAGATCAAAAGGAGGATTCGACTCTCATTATGAATACATGTGAAACCTCACATGAGGACATGAGAGTGTTCTATATTGATTCAGGATGTAGTAATCATTTAAGTGGAAATATTGCTTTGATGACTGACCTAGATCATAATGCAATTAATCATACAGTTCAGACAGGTGATAATACAAAGCATAAGGTAAAGTCAATTGGTTCAGTCAAGGCTAAGGATGGGAGCACTCTTCTGAGTAAGGTACTTTATGTTCCCACAATTCCAAAGAATTTGATCAGTGTAGGTCAAATTGTGGAAAAAGGTTATGAGGTAAGGTTTACCAATGATGGAGTTTATGTGGAAGACCCTAGTCAAGGGTATAAACAAGTTATTGCAGGAAAGAAAGAAGGAAGGCTTTTCACATTGAAGGTACAAGGAAATGTTGGACATGCTATGTTCACATATGGAGAGCAGAAGGTGTCAGAATTGGATCTTTGGCACAAAAGACTTGGACACTTTAATGAAAGAGGTATCAAAGAAATGATTAACAATGATTCAGTGCTTGGAATGCCTAACATTGCAGGTCAACACATGACATACAGATGTGAGGCATGTCAATTAGGTAAGGCTCATAAGCAATCCTATTCCAAGCATGGATTTATGTATTCAGAAAGACTTGAATTGGTGCATACAGATGTGTGGGGTCCTTCAAAGGACTTTAGTATAAATGGTTCAAGATATTATGTCATATATGTTGATGATGCTACCAGGTGGATCACAATTTATGTGATTAAGGAAAAGTCAGAAGTGTTTAATACATTTAAACACTATCATGCATATGCAGAAAGGATTACAGGTCAAAAATTGAAGAGACTAAGGTCAGATGGAGGGGGAGAGTATTTTTCAAATGAGTTCAATGATTATTTGTGGAATGCAGGTATAAAGAGAGAAGTTACTTGCAGGTACTCTCCTCAACAAAATGGGGTAGCAGAAAGAAGAAATAGGACTCTTGTTGAGTTTGCAAGGTCCATGATGAAAGAGAATAATTGCCCAAATTATTTGTGGGCTGAGGCTGTTAATACAGCTACATACTTGGTTAATAGATTGCCTTGTAAAGCTTTGCAGGGTATGACACCATATGAAGCTTGGTGGGGTAAGAAACCTACCTTGGATCATTGCAGAATATTTGGATGCTTGGCATATGCATATGTGCCATCTCAGTTGAGGCATAAGTTGGAGCCTAAGGCAGAAAAGTATGTGTTCATTGGTTATGATGATAAGCAAATGGGATACAGGTTGTGGAGTCCATCTACAAAGCAATTTATTGTATCCAAGGATGTTACATTTGATGAGCAAGGTACTTGGTATGCAGGTAAATATAATGTACATGCAGATGATGAAGAAGTAGTGGAACAAAGAAAAGGTAAAGCAAAGATTCAATTACTTGATGAAAGTGAGAATAATGAAGTACAGATTGAAGTTGAAGAGAGACCAAGGTTTGATCCAGAAAGTGATGAACCAGAGACCTCAAGAAGTGCAGAAGTTAGGAGATCATCTAGGCACAAATGGCAACCTACAAGGTATAGCTATGATACTTCATTCTTGACTACTAAAGATTATGCTTATTTGGTAAAAGCAGATGAAGATCCTTCTACATATGAAGAAGCCAAAGGGAAGAAGAATTGGGAAGATGCTATGCAGGAGGAGTATGATGCATTGATAGAGAATCAGACTTGGGATCTGGTTCCTAAACCTAATAGCCAGAAAATCATTGGTTGTAAGTGGGTTTACAAGACTAAAAGATTTGCAGATGGAAGTGTGTCTAGGTACAAAGCTAGACTTGTTGTGAAAGGATATGCACAGACATATGGAGTGGATTATGATGAGACTTATAGTCCTGTGGCAAAGATGACAACCATCAGGACACTCATAGCAATTGCTGCTTGCAAAGGTTGGAAGTTGTCTCAATTAGATGTTAAAAATGCTTTCTTGAATGGTTACATTTCAGATGAAGTCTACATGGAGCAACCAGATGGGTTCAAAGATCAAGTGAGTCCAAATTATGTATGTAAGCTCAAGAGAGCTTTGTATGGGTTGAAGCAAGCCCCAAGGGCTTGGAATTATAGGCTTGTAAAATTCTTGAATGATCTTGGATTTCAAGCATCAAAGGCAGATAGTAGCTTGCTAGTCAAAGCAAGTGAAAATGGATTCATTTATGTGTGTATTTATGTTGATGACATAATACTTACAGGAACAGATGATAAGGGGATACAAATGATCAAGAAGCAGATGGAGAAAGAGTTCAAAATCAGTGATTTGGGAAACCTATCATTCTTCTTGGGAATGGAGATCTCTTATACTCAACATGGAGTATATGTGACCCAAGAAAGGTATCTTAAAAATTTGCTAACCAAATTTAAAATGGAAGATTGCAGGGTTGCACCTACACCTTTGGAAGTGAACCATAAATTGTCT
>MU260109.1:77500-82500 GCA_020310875.1 Ceratopteris richardii
TGTACATATGTGTACAATTTTTCCAGTTCTTCTCCCAAGCTTCAAACTTTGTTCTTCTCTTCCTCTTTCCATCCTTTAACTCTTCATGAACTGAAATCTGTAAAAATAATCTTTTCCGGTAACATTCCGGTGACTTTCCTGTGACCTTCCGGTACTATTCCGGTACTGTTCCGGTGACCTTTTTAAGGAAATTTTTGCTGACGTCTCTGCGGACTTAAAGACCTTCAATTGTTGATTGTCTTGCACCAACAGCTCCCCCTCAATCATCAATTGAGGTTTTCTCTGTCTTCTTTATTCCTGCCATATCTTTAAATCTTTGTAACTTTGGTCCATCCAAACTTTTTGTAAGCATATCAGCTATCTGATCTTTCGTTGAAGTATGAATTACTTCAATCTCCTTATCCATCACCTTCTCTCTTAGAAAGTGATACTGAATCTCAATGTGTTTAGTCCTGGCATGAAAAACAGGATTAGCAGCTAAATATAATGAACTCATATTATCTCCAAATATGATTGGAGTCCTCTGTATAGTGTCAAAACTCTTCATTAAAGTCTTTAGCCAAATCACTTCTTTTGCGGCTTCAACCATGCCTTTGTACTCAGCTTCGGTAGACGACAAAGCAACTGTATGTTGCTTCTTAGAACACCATGAGATTAGCTTATCTCCCACATAACACATGTATCCATAGGTTGACCTTCTGTCATCTGGATTACCTGCCCAATCTGCGTCACTGTATATTTTGATGTTTGTATCTGAGGTAAACCCATAATACAAACCTTCTTTGAGTGTACCCTTTATGTACCTCAACACCCTTTGTCCTGCGATCCAGTGTTCTTTCCTTGGACAGTGCATGAACTGAGACAATACTCCTACTGCATATGATAAATCAGGTCTGGTTAAAGTAGCATAGATAAGACTACCAACCAAACTCTGATATTGTCTCACATCCTTGTATTCTTCACCTCCAAACTTACTCAGTTTGTGATTCACCTCCATTGGAGTAGGTGCTATCCGGCAATCATTCATTTTAAACTTGATTAACAAGTTCTTCAAATATCTTTCTTGGGTCACGAATACTCCATGCTGAGTATATGTGATCTCCATACCCAAGAAGTAAGACAAGTTTCCCAAGTCACTTATCTTGAACTCCTTTTCCATTTGCTTCTTGAGTCTTTGTATACCTGACTCATCTGTTCCTGTAAGAATTATATCATCAACATATATGCACATGTATATGAAACCTTTATCACTTGCTTTTATAAGCAGACTACTATCAGCTTCAGACACCTGAAAACCAAGTTCTTTCAAGAACTTTACAAGTCTAAAATTCCACGCTCTTGGCGCTTGCTTCAAGCCATACAAAGCTCTCTTGAGCTTGCACACATGTTCTGGATACTTTTTATCTCTGAACCCTTGAGGTTGCTCCATGAACACATCATCTGAAATATAACCATTCAGAAAAGCATTTTTCACATCTAACTGACATAACTTCCAACCTTTACTCGCAGCAACAGCTATGAGCGTTCTGATAGTTGTCATCTTTGCTACTGGACTATAAGTCTCATCATAATCAACTCCATAAGTCTGAGCAAACCCTTTGACAACAAGTCTAGCTTTGTATCTAGACACACTTCCATCTGCAAATCTTTTGGTCTTGTAGACCCACTTGCATCCAATAATCTTCTGGTTATTTGGTTTTGGAACCAAATCCCATGTTTGATTTTCCATCAATGCATCATGTTCTTCCTGCATAGCTTTTTCCCATTTTTCCTTACCTTTTGCCTCTTCATATGTAGAAGGGTCTTCATCTGCTTTCACTATGTAAGCATAATCTTTCGTAGCCAAAAATGAAGTATCATAACTGTACCTTGTAGGTTGCCATCTATTTCTTGATGACCTTCTGAGTTCTCCGGTCCTTGAGGTTTCTGGTTCTTCACACTCAGGATCAAATCTTGGCCTTTCTTCAGCTTCTTCCTGCACTTCATAATTTTCTTCTTCATCAATTATTTGAACCTTTGATTTACCTTTCTTCTGACGCACTTCTTCTTCATCAACTGTATTGTTATTACCTGTTCCTGCATACCAAGAACTTTGCTCATCAAACGTAACATCTTTTGATACCAGGAAATGTTTTGTGGATGGATTCCACAACCTGTATCCCATCTGTCTATCATCATAACCAATGAAAACATATTTTTCAGCTTTAGGTTCCAATTTGTGTCTTAATTGTGATGGCACATATGCATATGCCACACATCCAAATACTCTGCAATGATCCAGGGTAGGTCTTTTACCCCACCAAGCTTCATATGGTGTCATACCTTGCAGGGCTTTACATGGTAACCTGTTGACCAAATAAGTAGCTGTGTTTACAGCTTCAGCCCACAAATAATTAGGGCAATTTTTCTCATTCATCATGGACCTTGCAAACTCAACAAGAGTCCTATTCTTCCTTTCTGCTACTCCATTTTGTTGAGGAGAACATCTGCAAGTAATTTCTCTTTTTATACCTGCATTCCATAAGTAGTCACTGAACTCATTGGAAAAATACTCTCCCCCTCCATCTGATCTTAGTCTCTTCAGTCTATGACCTGTAGTTCTTTCTGCATACGCATGATAATGTCTGAATGTATTGAATACTTCTGACTTATCTTTGATCACATAGATAGTGATCCATCTGGTAGCATCATCAACATAAATCACATAATACCTTGATCCATTTATACTGAAATCCTTTGATGGTCCCCACACGTCTGTGTGTACCAACTCAAGCTTCTCTGAGTGCATAAAACCATGCTTGGTATAAGAATTCTTATGAGCCTTACCAAACTGACATGCCTGACATTTGTATGTCATATGTTGACCTGCAACACTAGGCACTCCAAGCACTGAACCATTGTTGACCATATCTTTTATACCTCTTTCATTGAAATGTCCAAGTCTCTTGTGCCAAAGATCTAACTCAGAAATTTTCTGTCCTTCATATGTAAACATGGCTTGACCAATGTTACCTTGAATCTTCAGTGTAAACAGTCTTCCTTCTTTTTTCCCTGAAACAATCTGTTTATATCCCTGACTGGGATCTTCCACGTATACTCCTTCATTAGTGAATCTTACTTCATATCCTTTTTCAACAATTTGTCCTACACTTATCAGATTCTTAGGTATTGTAGGAACATACAGAACCTTACCCAATAAGGTACTGCCGTCTTTGGCTTTCACTGATCCAATCGACTGCACTTTATGCTTTGTGTTGTCACCTGTTTGAACAACATGATTAGAAACTTTATTCTCCAAATCAGTCATTAATGATATGTTTCCACTCAGGTGATTACTACATCCTGAGTCAATGTAAAAGACTCTTTGATCTTCACTCTGACTTTCACAAGTAGCATTCAATATCATTGTTGAATCTTCCTTCTGTTCTGAAGTGTAGTTGTAGTAGGTATTGTTATATTGTTGACTTTGGAATCCTCTACCTGCATTTCTTCCAAAGTAACTCCTACCACCTCTTCCTCTGAAATTTCCTCTTTGATTTCTGCCTCCTCTTCCTCTTGCATTGTAGCTTTGACTATATCCATTATTACTTTGAGTATTGTGCCAACAATCATTAGCTAAATGATTTGTCTTACCACAAATCCAGCAGGCTTTACCTCCGTCTTTGTTGTTTCTGCCTTTTCCTCTACTTTTGCCACTTCCTCTTCCTCTTAGGAAGTTGGCTTGGCTAGTTGTTCCTTCATCTTCATTTGCTTGTTGCTTTCCTTTGCTATTCTTCTTTTTATCTTTCGAGTACATTGCGTGACCTGCACTCTTGTCACCATCTCCTTTAACATCATTCTCAAATGTTAGCATATGACCTAACAATTGATTTAAGTCTGGAGTGAAATGGTCAAGTGATAATTCCGTAGACAAAATAAACGGCTTCCATTTGTCATCACCTCTTAAGCCTGTAAGAATTTGCCTTACCAATTTATCTTCTTCGATATCTTCGTCAACAGCACCTAATGCATCTGCAATATCTTTCATTCTTGTCACATAGTCTGAAACGGACTGAGAAGCCTTCTTCTTGAAGGTTGTAAACTCTGCCCATAAGGATGCCTTCCTTGACTTAGTAGTATTCTGGAAATGCTCCTCCAAAGCATTCCAAATGTCCGTTGCACTTTCAAGACCTCGAATATGAGGTAGCAAGTAATCATTTACTGCCATATAGATAATGCTTCTAGCTTGCGCATCTTTCTTCATCCAGTTTTTCAGATCTGCTAACTCTTCCCTAGTCGGAACACTAGGATCTCTAAACTGTGGCTTTTCTTCTTCTCCTGTGATATAAGCTATCAAATCTTTGCTCATAAGATGAGCTTCCATCCTCATTGACCACGTAGGATAGTTCTCCCTATCCAGTTTCTCAATCTGTAGAGAATCTCCCATCTTGTGTCTTCCTGTGTATTTAAAACTTCAACCTTTATGAATAATGTATGTACCTTTGCTTCAAATTAGACTCCGTTTGTCTTTCTTGATGCCGTATGATCTCTTCTTCAGGTTTCGCCTTCAAGCTTTCACCTTTTAGTCCTTTGGTTGTTGAATTCTTTGTAACCGCAGCAAACGGGAACCTCCTTTCTTTTATTTTGGTGTCTCCTGCTTTAATAGCACTGCACCTGCTCTGATCTGGCTCTGATACCACTGTAGAAACTCTGATACCACTGTCGGAGAGTGTTAATCTCCTTCAGAATAACCTACTCTTGTGATTAGAGCACCTCTATACCAAGAGTAAGTCAAAACTTTACAACACAAACATTCTACTGCACGATTTCTTTAAATTTATCTTCACAGGTTACTTTTGTCTGAAACTGTCGTTCTGAACAGTCGACTTCACACCTGTAACTTTTAAGACTTGGTTCTCCTTGAATAGAACCCGTTTAAGCAAATGCTTCTGGTTACGAGTAGCTTATCTTCTAACTTAAAGATTAAGCCCTCACTCATGCAAAACTTTAAAGTATGCACT
>MU260109.1:87500-95000 GCA_020310875.1 Ceratopteris richardii
TGCTCAGTGTATAGTTTGTTATTTGGAGTGATTTAACTTGCTAATGGTAGCTTGTTAAGTTAATTTAATACTCCCAGAAGGAATTAAACCAATTGCAAGTGTGCTGGTCACACTGAGCTTAGGACTGAGCAGGTATCAATACAGGAATAGAAAGTTTTTGGAGTTGTGAAGGTTCAAAATCATCTGTTTTGATTTGGTCATTACTCAATCATTTTGTAAAGCACATATATAGTTTCTTGGTGTCATTTGGAAGCTCAAGGAGTCTCCTAACCATATCTGAAAAGAAAAGAGGGCAGGTGTGAAGCAGGTCTAGCAGCACCAACTTGATCTTCTGATTGTACCCAGCCATCACATCCAACAGTGGTATCAGAGCAAAACAAGGTAATCATGGGTGATGGTTTCCCTTCTTTCATTGACAAATTGGATAGAAATAACTACCAGGCATGGTCATTAAGAATGAAGACCTATCTACAAGGGAGAAGCTTGTATGGATACATATCAGGAGATGAGGAGTTGCCCTCATTCAAAACCAGAGGCCTACCTACAAAGGATGAGCATGAGAGACTTAATCAATGGTGTGCTAAAGATGCCTTGGCAAGGTCATATCTTCTAAACTCTATCTCTGATTTCCTTCTACCTCATGTTAGGAATTGTAAGACTTCCCAAGAGACTTGGGAGACCTTGTCAACATACTTCTCATCAAGCACAAGGGCCAGAAAGAATCAGCTATGGATTGAGTTTACAACTCTCAGGAAGCAATCAAAACAATGTGTTTCAGATTTTGTTACCAAAGTCAAAGACATTGCAGATCAACTTGCAAGTGTTGGAGAAGAAATTGAAGAAGAGCAAATAGTCAGACAAGTGATCAATGGACTCAAAGCAGATGACAAGTGGGAGAGCTTTACCACTGCAATGGACTTGTACATGGACATCCAAGCACCTGATCTAACAACTCTGATTGGACAACTCTTTACACATGAAGCAAAGATCACAAAGAATGGAGAGCAATCAAAAGGTAACAATCCCTCTGCCCTATATACAGATAAGAAGTCTAAAGATAAGGGTAAAAGTAAGAAGGTTGATGAAGAAGGCTCTACCTCCCAAGCAAACTATGCAGGGAGAGGTAGATCATCTAGAGGTAGGGGCAGAGGAGGTAAGTCAGGTAGGGGGAGACCCTATAATCAATCTCCATGCAATATTTGTGGCTTGTCTAATCATACTACAGATGAATGCTACAAAAACTACAAGAACCAAAGAGGAAGAGGTCACCAAAGAGGAGGATACTCCCAAGGCAGAGGCAGATTCAATCAATCTCAAGGCTACCATGGCTACAACAATAATTACAACAATAACTACAACAATAGCTACAATCACAATGGCAATTATCAAGGAGGATACAGGAACAGAAAGGATTACAACAATTATGCAGAGGATCAAGATGATTCCTTGTTGATTATGAACATGACATCTAAATCAGGTATCAATGATGATCATTTGTTCTATATTGACTCAGGTTGTTCTAATCATGTAGCTGGGAATGTTGCCTTACTCTCTGATTTGGAAGAACCTAAAGGCAAGCACCAAGTGCAGACAGGTGATGACACTAAACATTCAGTGGTTAAAGTAGGTAATGTCAAAACAAGTGATGGTAATCAGAATTTGCTAAGCAGAGTATTGTATGTTCCAACAATCACCAAGAATCTGATGAGTGTAGGTCAGATTGTTGAAAAAGGTCTACAGGTCAGGTTCACTCAACATGGTGCATATGTGGAGGATCCAAGACATGGATTCAGAAGGATAGCCAAGGGAGAGAAATCAGGTAGACTATTTACCTTTGAACTTGAAGATACTAAGAATATTGCCTTGTACAACTATAAGGATCAAACCCTATCAGAATTAGAGATGTGGCACAAGAGATTGGGTCACATTGGAGAGAGGACCATAAAGCAAATGAGTAGGGATCAATGTGTGCTTGGGATACCTAATGTATCCAAGCAACACATGATATACAAGTGTGGGGCTTGTCAGTTTGGTAAGTCACACAGATTGCCATATACAAAAAAGGGTTTTATGCATGAAGACTACTTAGAATTGGTGCATACAGATGTTTGGGGACCAAGCAAGGAGCCATCCATATCTGGATCAAGGTACTATGTATCTTTTATTGATGACTATAGCAGATGGACTGTTTTGTACTTCATGAAACATAAAGATGAAGTATTTAATTGTTTCAAAAGGTATCTTGCATTAGTAGAGAATCAAACAGGTAGACATTTGAAGAGGTTAAGGTCTGATGGTGGTGGAGAATACTTCTCCAATGACTTTGAAGACTTCTTGCAGGAAAGAGGCATCAAGAGGGAGATTACCACAAGGTACTCACCTGAACAAAATGGGGTAGCTGAAAGAAGGAATAGACTCATTGTGGAGACAGCTAGGTCTATGCTTAATGAGAAAAAATTACCAAATTATCTTTGGGCAGAGAGTGTATCTACTGCCACATACTTAATCAACAGGTTGCCATCAAAGACACTTGATGGAATGACACCCTATGAGGCTTGGCATGGTAAGAGACCATCTCTGGATCATTGCAAGATCTTTGGGTGTGTTGCATATGTGCATATTCCCTCACAGGTAAGGGGAAAGCTAGACCCTAAGGCTGAAAAGTGTATCTTTATTGGTTATGATTTGAATCAGAAAGGATACAGGTTCTATAACCCCTCAAACAAAGGCTTCAAGGTAAGCAGAGATGTAATCTTTGATGAAAATGATTCATGGTATGATAATGAGTGCAGGAAAGTTAGCCTACCTTATGATATGGAAGAAGACTTTCCAAAGCTTGTCAGGCAAGAACCAACTCAGAGTGAGGACACAAGCTCAGATGATGAAGACACCATCAACATTGAAGAATTCAAAGCTTGGAAATCCAAAGGGAAGATGAAGATGAAGCAACTTGAAGACAATCCAGAATCCTCAACTCAAGCTATGAGGAGATCTTCAAGGGAAAAGAAGAAACCTATTAGGTATGGGTATCATACTTCACTTGTAACCAAGCACTCTGTATATCTTGCAAAGGATATCTTAAGTGAAGAACCAGGTACATTTGAGGAAGCTATTACTAAACCAGAATGGAAGGAAGCAATGGATGAAGAAATGGAGGCTCTCAAGGAGAGTGATACTTGGGACTTGGTACCCAAGAAGGACTCCATGAAGGTGATAGGATCCAGATGGATCTACAAACTCAAAAGGAACTCAGATGGTACAATAAGCAGGTACAAAGCTAGGTTGGTAGCCAAGGGTTTTGCACAAACCCAAGGCATTGATTATGAGGAGACTTTTTCTCCTGTGGCAAAGATGCCAACTATCAGAATTATGGTGAGTGTAGCTGCATCCAAGAATTGGAACATGTACCAATTGGATGTAAAGAATGCATTCTTGAATGGATGGATATCTGAAGAGGTCTACATGTCACAACCACCTGGCTATGAGGATCCCAATAAGGTAAATCATGTTTGCAAATTGAAGAAGGCTCTGTATGGATTGAAGCAGGCACCTAGAGCATGGAATTACAGGTTGACAACCTATCTCTTGGATCAAGGATTTGTGATGAGTAAAGCAGATACTTCATTGTTTATAAAGAAGAACAATTCAGAGGTAATATACTTGTGTGTCTATGTTGATGACATCATTATTACAGGAAATGATGTTCAAGGAATTAGACACATCAAAGGTCAAATGATGAAGGAATTCAAGATCAATGATCTTGGATTATTGAAGTACTTCCTAGGGCTTGAATTGGTCTACACAAATTCAGGTATATTCATTACTCAGAAGAAGTACATTCAGGACATGGTCAAGAAGTTTAATTTGCAGGAAGCTAAAGTCTCAAACATTCCTATGGAGGTCAACCACAAACTCAGTGCACATGAAGGAGAAGAACTCAAGGATATTACAGGTTACCAAAGTTTGGTAGGTAGTCTTAATTATGCTACCTTAAGTAGGATTGATATCTCATATGGTGTTAGTGTACTTAGCCAATTTATGCATAAGCCAAGAGTACCACATTTGGAGGCAGCCAAGAAGATAGTAAAGTACCTAAAGGGAACACAAAATCATGGTTTGTATTATCCATATTCATCAGACATTGACATCAAGGTATACTCAGATGCAGATTGGGCAGGTTGCAAGGATGACAGGAGGAGTACATCTGGTTACATATGCTTTGCAGGTGATAAACCAATTTCTTGGTCATCCAAGAAACAACCCACAGTAGCCCTATCATCTACTGAGGCAGAGTACAGAGGGCTAGCCAATGCTACTCAAGAAGCAATATGGTTGAAGTTACTCTATTCAGAATTGGGCCTATACACAAGGCCACCAATCATATTTGGTGATAACACAAGTTCACTTCACCTAGCTGCTAACCCTGTTTATCATGCTAGGACAAAACACATAGAGGTTCATTACCACTATGTGAGGGAGAAATTACTTAGCAAGGAAATCCAATTATCATATGTGTCCACTAATATTCAATGTGCAGATTTGCTTACAAAAGCTCTGGATGGGAGCAAGCTATGCAGGTTTAAATACATGATAGGATTGCAGGATATCATTGAAGACTAAAGATGAAGACTCAAGCAAGTGTTTGGCTTGAGGGGGAGCTGTTGGTGCAAAACAAGCCTTAACACTTGGCTTTGATTTGTGCCTTGAAGACTCAACATGAAGATTGCACAAAGATCACTTAGCATTGGATATCAACATTGAAGTTTATTGCTAGAGTTTGGATTACTTCATTTCAAGGAAGAGCATAGGAACACATGCCTATGCTTAGTTACTTCTTACTTTATGTAAAAGTCAAAATGACTCAACTCATTTCTTGTAATCACACCTACATTCAAAAGTCGTGGAAATTAGAAGTTATGAATGGAGAGAATATCTCCATGTGATTAGTTGAGAGATTTGAGGGAGCCTATTTTTTGAATTTGAAATTCAAACTCTCTTCAAACTCTTATAAAAACCAATGAAAAAGTCGCGGGCATGTGGCTCACTTTCCGAGGAAATTCCAAGCAATACATTAAGTGTGTGAGAGCTACTATTGAGCCTACACCTCTGAGTACCATTGGGCATCATTATACATGCCAATGGAAATGTACATTTGATAGATTCAATACATATACTCATAGTCATTATCTCTGTGTTTTTCTCTGAGTGACTACCTCCAAGTCTGTCAACTTCAACAGGGCATATCTCAAGATCTACTGAACCAAATTGGATGATCCAGGGCTCATTGGAACCAGCTCACAGCATTCTACAACACTACAAAATTTCAAGTCATTCTATTCAGCCAATTGGGAGAAATCTCAGTCGAGACAGACACTGGTATTTTTCTGAGTAGCTCCTAAAAAGTCGGGGGTGTCTCTGATTTTGCTAAAGATCATGCTCAGTGTATAGTTTGTTATTTGGAGTGATTTAACTTGCTAATGGTAGCTTGTTAAGTTAATTTAATACTCCCAGAAGGAATTAAACCAATTGCAAGTGTGCTGGTCACACTGAGCTTAGGACTGAGCAGGTATCAATACAGGAATAGAAAGTTTTTGGAGTTGTGAAGGTTCAAAATCATCTGTTTTGATTTGGTCATTACTCAATCATTTTGTAAAGCACATATATAGTTTCTTGGTGTCATTTGGAAGCTCAAGGAGTCTCCTAACCATATCTGAAAAGAAAAGAGGGCAGGTGTGAAGCAGGTCTAGCAGCACCAACTTGATCTTCTGATTGTACCCAGCCATCACATCCAACACATACACACATGCATATTAGATCCACACATGCATATACATACACACACATATTCATTCTCATACTCACATACATACATACATACATGTATACACACATATACATACACACATGTACACACACACATGTATACATACACACATGCATATGCATACATACATACACACATATTTGCATGTACACACACATACATACATACACACATGCATATTACATACACACTCACATATGTATACACACACATATGTGCATACACACATGCATAGACATACATACATACACACACATATGCATGTACACACACACATACATATAGACACACATGCATATTACATACACACACACATATATATACACACTCACATATGTATACACACTCACATATGTATACACACACATGCATACATGCACATACACATACACACACATCACATATACATACACACATATACATGTTTTAGGGTTGGGGTTTTAGGCTTAGGGTTTATGAATTTCTCTTTTCTTTTGTTTTGCAGGAGATTTTTGGCATGAGTTCTTTGGAATTCGACAAAGGAAAACATTACGTGGACTTGTTTTGTTTTCGATTGATATAGAGTGATATAGAGAGAGAGAGAGATGAAAGAAAGAGAGAGATACATACACACATATTTGCATGTACACAGACATACATACATGCATACATACATGCATATTACATACACACACACACATATAAATACACACTCACATATGTATACACACACATATGTGCATACACATGAATATGCATACATACATACACACACATATGCATGTACAAACATACATACATACATACACACATGCATATTACATACACACTCACATATGCATACACACACATATGTGCATACACACATGCATATGCATACATACATACACAAACATATGCATGTACACACACACATACATACATACACACATGCATATTACATACACACACACATATTAATACACACTCACATATGTATACACACTCACATATCCATACACACACATGCATACATGCACATACACATACACACACATCACATATACATACACATATACACACATATACATGTTTTAGGTTTAGGGTTTTAGGATTAGGGTTTTTGAATTTCTCTTTTCTTTTGTTTTGCAGGAGATTTTTGGCATTGATTCTTTGGAATTTGACAAGAGATGATGTCAATTGGGCTTTGACGAGAGCGTTCAAAAGAATTACATCGATGTAAGTGATTGTTTTGTTCTTTATTATAAATAGAGATAGATAGAGAGAGAGAGAGAGAATAAGAGAGAGAGAGAGAAAGAGGGAGAGAGAGAGATGAAAGAGAGAGAGAGAGATAAAGAGAGAGATATAGATAGAGAGAAAGAGAGAGACATAAAGATACATACACACAGATGCATACATATTACATCCACATATGCATATGCATATGCATACATACACACACACACATATACATGCACACACGTGTACACACACATGCATACATGCACATACACATACACACACATCACATATACATCCACACAAACACACATATACATATTTTAGGCTTAGGGTTTTAGAATTATGGTTTTTTACTTTTACACATATACACACATAATACATACACACATGCACACATATACACATGCATACACACATACACATACACATACACATACACATACACATACACATACACATACACATACACATACACA
>MU260109.1:100000-152500 GCA_020310875.1 Ceratopteris richardii
TGAAGGAGGATTATTTTGATCAGATAGTAGAATTCCATTCAAAGGTAGTGGATATTACTTTGGCCATGTGAAAGGGACATGGAAAGCTTTTGAGGATACCCAAAAAGAGAAAAAGGATGGGTTGAATTCTTTACTTGGTCCTAGTGTCCCAATGATAGAACCAAATCTTCCAATCTACCATACTTGTGCTATGTGGAAAAGGAGGCATGGTCCTGATGTTGCAGAACGGAGCAAATCAGTATTCTTCACCCTATAACAGTGGGATACAAAAGACAATTGAGGGATCTACTACCAAAGAGTGAACAATTGGACAAGGTGTTGGATTCAACAATGTTCTAAGCACAATTGGAGTTGCAAAGGCTATTTGAAAAGATGCTTTCGACATTAAATGGAAAGTTAACAGGAATGAAAATTATTATTTCTATCACAAATACATCAATTCAATAGAGACTATTGGAAAGACTTCCTGATGAAGACAACGTTTTGGAAGACATCCCAACTTTTGTTACTAGCAGTGGAAGGAGGGGGCAAATAGAAGAAGGGCTTGTGGTTTGGGTGACTTTCTCAAAGAAATGGGGTAAGAGAAACTTTATATGGATACTTATGGAAACATCACATTATGATGAGTAGCACAGGTGAAAGGAGAAACAAAGGGAGGGAGAGTGAAACAAAGAAAAGGATGGGGCTATCTCCGATCCTACTCGCCCTTAGGCTGCTATGGTGGGAAGCTCCAGAGTGTAGCCCAAGCTTGGTATTATTGAGTCTCTTTTGGGATGGAAAGGCTCACCATGGAGAACAAGGATAGATGGATACAAGTGGAGAAATTCAAGGTTGGATGGTCACAACATGATGCCACAATGGTAGACAATTGTACACTCTTGTTGACAAATGAATTGTTTCAAGTCATGGGTTTTCATCCAGACTCTTAGCCATGTAGCATGAAAGATTGATCAAGTTTCAGAGTGTAGCACTTTTTGATTCTCTTTCAGTGCAGGAGAATGTTGGCTTTATGTCATATGAGCACTCGGCTCATTCTCCTCAGAGGATATCAGAGCCAATAAAAGAGAGCTTTGCAACTATAGGATTGAAGGGAGTAGAGAATCATTACCCTTCTAAGTTATCTGGTGGTATGAAGAAGCCTGTTGCACTACCTTGGGCTATTATGTCTGAGGAAAGTTAGGAAGTCAGACAACTAGAAGCAAGAATGTAGGATGAACCAATAGTTGGCCTCGATCCTTTTGATTGATAGTGGTAGAGGAACTATCAGAAGAGTGGTGGCCAGGCTTCTCGACTTTCTGGCATAATAGGGAAATCTACCATCTTTTTGGATAATAGCAAGCCTTCTTTCACTCAATAAGGGAGAAGACTGATGGCATGTGTTGTCTCCTCAAGACAACAACATGGAAAGTTGTTGGTGGGAAAATTGCGGGGGATAAGGCTGTGTTATGGGGCTTAGGAACTTTGTATAGAAAATATCAAGAGCTATCAAGATTAGCCAACAGTTTGGAAATTCTAAACTTCTGAAGGTATGACTAAGACTTGAGGATTAGCTGGGTAGCTCATTCAAAATTCCACTTTGGGAAAGAAGCCTACCAAGCGTATATGTGATTCCATTGATTGATGTTGTTTTGAAGATCACTCCAGTATCTAGGTCTCTTGTTAAAGGGCACAAATTATAAAACAAAGGAGGACACAATAGGGGCACAATGTTAGTGCAACATGTAGAGAAGACCTCGATACCAATTGTAGGTGTTAAAGGATGCAATTTGGGTACTAGAATCAACTTTAGAACTAGTAAGAATAAGAAGATGGACAACGGTACACTCAAATCACTGGCAAAGTCTAGACTCCATCAAAAGCAATATGCAAATAGAGCACAAGTATGGGGTGGAATGGGCTGTCAGATTTTTGAGCATCATCCAGTGCGCTATCATGGACATCTTCACTTGATTTAGGCTTTTTGTTGTAGGGAAAAAATACGAAATAAGTCTAAGTGAGCCTATGCTTCACTATGCTTCATTATGTATGATATGGAAGACCACCTACTTTCCACAAGACTTTTGATTGGGCTTGCCTTATGTTGTAGGAGAGGTTCACATCTATGATGGCAAGATAGAGGGGCCATGCGATGAAAAGCTTCACCTTGGAGAACATGATTGTGTATGGATTTATGAGAAGCCATACATTAATGCATGTGTGAACACCAAAACCTACTCATTCAGCTACAATTAGATAGCCAATACTGACACAAAAGGATGTAGATAGCGAGACTTTTTTGATGGTCATCAATAATGCTATGGTGGTAGACAGTTAAACATTCTTGTTGGTGAAGGTAGTGTTCTAGAAATGAAGCATGTCTGTGGATCTAATTAGGGAAGCATGATGGCCCAAAGAGAAGATCGCTACAATTGGGGGGCTAAGAAACAATGCTTCTTGGTTTCTATTCTATTGGTTAGGAGAATGACTTATTCTCTTCAAAGGAACCAAGGACTTTGCATTATAAAACCAAGGCTCAAAGGCCACATCTATCGTGATTGAGGAGCCGCATGGAGACACGAGTCCATGTCCTGGTTCATCAGCTTCCAATATGCTTTAGGAGCAATTTTTTTCAGCACTAACCTAGCTTCACCTCCTTTGACACGATGCACTCCACAATCCAGGTAGTAAAGAGGGCAGCCAACCGATGATGGAGGAGATCACTACATGTGATAGTTGCTCTCGATGAGTCTGAAACTAGTATGAGGCAACTTCCATCTTTGGGGACCTATCAGTGGCATGGTGCGCATAGGCAAATGGGTAGAGACTTCTAGGAAGACAGCTACGGCCAAACCAGATGTGATGGGAAATGAGGAATGCATGCAAAAAAACTCGCTGACTAGCTAACCAAAAATAGGAGAAGGGATTTGATTGCGCAATTCACCTTTTAAATGTGAATCTTTATTCCACATAGATAGGTCATATTGGGAAGTCTAACATATAGAAAATTAAGTTTGATTTGTAGGATTTGTGAGAAGGATACATTACATTTTAACAAGGTCATTGACTTGTGAGTAAAGTAAGCAAGGATAGGTTGGACTTGAGGAATTGTATTTTAGATGCAAAAAAGGGTGGGTAGCATTTTTCAATTCTCTAGAATGAATTGGAGAGTGAAGTTTTAACAATAAGTATTCTTCATAAAGTGGAGGCTATAATTTTTTCCATGAAAGAAAGAAAGAATAAGGATTACCTTCTCTCTTTGGGACGATTTCTCTTGAATCTTATGGTTCCAAGATTTTCCTTCCATTCGGTGTTCCCAAAGGGAGGAATCGAGGGAGAAAATTCATGGTTTTAATGTCTCAATGAAGGAAGAATTCGAATTAGGTACATAAGTTGCATATTGTGCTCTCATTTGACAAATAAGGATTGGTGCAATATAGAAATCATAAGCTCTCTACTCAATTGGTCTAACTCAATACAACACTTTTCCCATCAAGTAATGCACACCCTCCTTTAGGTGTGCATCATTTAAATGTATGAGGAGACTTGCTTACTTTCATAAGAATGCAACACCATATCCATCTCATAAATTGAGTGTAACATATGTACATTGGGATATTCTTTTTGTTCTCTTTTTATTCTTGTAAGAAGAACCCCATTAAAACTTATTTACACATATCCAAAAACATTAAAAAACACACAAAAACCCAAAATAAATTCTAAAACATCCTCAAATTTACCAAAACAAATATTTAAAAATACTTAAAAAACCAAAAAACTTGGTTTCAACAAAACATGGGAAAAAGAAAGCTAGAAAGAGAATGGAAGGGGAAAAGAAGAACACAAAAATAGAGGAAAAAGAACACTTGGAAAATCATACGGAAAACAATGAATCAAAATCAATAACCTCATTTGAAATCAAATCATTTGAACTTGAAGTTGATAGAGCACAACTTATATTTGTGGATGCTCAATTAGGAAATTGTTCTAGCAAGCAAGATGAAGAAAAGGAACAAAGCAAAGCACTCCAATGACACAAGGATCATGCAATCAAAAGGAACTTCTACATGTTCTTCCACAAAAAGCTCCATACTTGCAAAAGCTTTGTCGAGGATGACAAAGTCAAGGAGGGGGTAGTGGTGATGACACAACATATATTTGTTGGATCCACTCTTTTTCATAATCATTTGTACCTTTTTCAAACCTTTCATTCAGTTCAAAAGCACTCTTGTATAGGTGTGTGTGAGTGCCACACTAGAGAATAAGTGAGATTCATTCTCCTTTCAGTTTAGAAATCCCACATAGCATGCATTTTGCCCATTTTGTATAAAAAGAGGTCACTACCTCTCATTTTGGGAGAGCATTCTTAGAAGTAATGAGATCATGCTAGTTTGCAGAATGCCTGGAGAGCTCTTGTTATCGTTATGATGTGCTTGTGTATTTGTTCCTTTCTTATCTTATGCTTGTGACGCATTAGTTTGTTGATTAGTGATGTGATTATGCATGTAATTAAGTGTGTACAACATTAATTTATCTTCTCTTTAGAACATAAAGAGTTATCCATCTTGTAGAATCATCAATAAAGAGAACATAATACCTACAGCCATTGATTGATCCTTCTTTTGTTGGTCCCCATACATCTGTATGGATGAGCTCTAGTAGTCCATCATGCTTGAACCCTTTCTTCTAAAATGGTAGTCTGTGTGCTTTTCCCATTTGGCATGACTCACATTTATAGACCATAAATTGATTCTCCACCTTTGGTAACCGTCAGACACATTGATTTTCCACCATAGCTTTGATTCCTCTTTCATTGAAATTTCCTAACCTCTTGTGCCAGAGTTCTAGTTCTGTAATCACTTTCTCACCATGTGTGAGCAAAGATTGACCAATGTTCCCTTGCACTTTTAAAGTAAAAATTCTTCCTTCCTTCTTACCATAAAGAATCTGATTATATTCATTCTCTAGATCTTCCACAAATACTCCTTCATTTGTAAATCTGACTTGAAAACCTTTTTAATTATTTGTCCCACACTTATCAAATTCTTAGGTATTGTGGGAACATATAAGACATTAGTTACCAAATCTGCTCCACTCTTGCATTTCATTTTCCAATTGAATGTACATTGTGTCTTGTGTTATCACCTATTTGAACCACATGACTAGAAATGCCTTCTTCTAATTCTATCATTAATACTATTTTTCCTGACAAATGATTAGAACAACTAGAGTCCATGTAAAATACCTTGAGAGCTTCTTTCTTTGATGTACTTATTGAATTCATCATCAATGTTGTATGGTTCTCATTTTGTATGTCATTTTCATAATTGTAGTAGGTGCTATTGTAGGATTGGTTTCTTCCTCCACCTCTACCACAACCACCTCTTTAACTTTGCCTTCCTCTTTGAAAATGATTTTCATATCTTCCACCTCTACCTCTACCATTGTTACTCTGATTCTGATTTGAACCTTGTTGATTGTGCCAACAATCATAAGCCAAATGATTGGTCAAGCCACATATCCAACATTTCTTCTTGTTATTATTCTGGTTACCTCTTCCTCTTCCATTTCCTCTACCTTTGTCTCTACCATTATTTCTTCCTTTTACATAATTAGCTTGATAAATCCATTCTTCTTCATCTTTTGCTTTACCTTTATCTCCTTTCTTCTTATTCTTTTCATACATAGCAAAGCTTTTTCCTTTATCTCCATATGACTTCAATTCTTGCTCAAATGTGAGCATCAATCCAAGCAATTGATTTAGATAAGGTACAAAATGATTTAATGAGAGTTCAATTGATAATACAAAAGGTTTCCACCTTTCATCTCCTCTCAAACCTACAAGTATTTATGCAATCAACCAATGGTATTCAATTTCTTCATCTATAGATCCAAGGCTAACTACTAAGTCTTTCATCTTAGTGACATAATCACTAATGCTTTGATTCTACTTCTTCTTGAGTGTTGTAAATTTTGACTACAAGCTAGATTTCCTAGCTTTAGTAGTGTTTCGGAAATATTCTTCCAATGCATTCCATAAATCTTTAGCTATTTCCAAGCCTCTAATGTGTGGTAATAAATGATCTATAATAGTATTGTATATATGGGCTCTTGCACTTGCATCTTTCTTTTGCCATAACTTTAAAGCTTCTAGCTCTTCTTTCTTTGATCGGCTATCATCTTCAAATGCAATCTTTTCTTCTTCACCTATTATTTATACCATGAGATCTTTACTCATAACTAAGGTTTCCATACTCATTACCCAAGCAGGATAATTATCTCTCTTGAGGATAATTATCTCTGTCCAATTTTTCAACAGAGATATGATATGCCATGACCTTCTTGCTTCTGTTGCAATCTATAAGTTTAAGGTTTAAAGAATATTATCTTTTGTAGATATTTACACTTGAGAGTGATTTCAAAGTATTTCTCTGATGTCTTTTGTTGTTAAATGCTTCAGCTTCCAACTTTCCAATGAAAACTTTCCACGATCTCTTGTGTTTGCAGCTTCTTCTACTCTCTAGGACCTTTCTGCTTTGATACCACTTCTTGATGTATGAAGCACCACAAGAACTAAGCTAATGTAATACTAGAAGTCCTCTACAATCATCATTAGCTCAGCTAATCTTCAAACTACAAAAACTTGGCAATTTAGATAGTGATTATGAACGTTAACTTTCCTTGTACTTGCACTTTTTCTTTCAGCTCTAATTTGTTTCTTATTTGTCTATAATATTAGAGATTCTTGTGCTCAATGATTAAAAGAAGTTCTTAAATATAGTAAGCAACAAATTCCAAGAAACATTTTCAAGTAACTTCTTGCAAATAACTTGCAAGAATTACACTATGTCTAAAATCAAAAAATTACCTTCATCGATTTGACATGCCTTGACTATTAAGCTTATTTCTCTGAGCACACATCCTATTTTTGCAAAGATCTTTTGGTCACTTGTAGTTAAGGATGACAGCTTTCAAATTAACTATCACTTGCCAAAAAATTTACATTATACTCTAAGATCTCACTCTTATAACTTCAAGAAACTATGCACCAAAAAACTCATCACTTGTAACTTTCATTCATACAGTTATGAAATCACTTTGATTTCTTCATACAATGAGAATTTACTCCATTTGTTCTGCACAAACATGTGTTTAATATTAGAGAAGATGGATAAAAAATGACTTGGCCTCATTCTACTCATAGCCATAGAAAGATATATATCTCTAAATGATCTTTCATTACAATCTATCTCTTAGAAAACACCCCGACTACCTTTTCTTTTTTCTTAGGTCTTATAATTGAGTTAACTTCTTCTTTACACATTATTTTGACTTATATACATTGAGTCTTTACACTCCTATTTCTCAAATTCTTGATTTTGAAGCTTCTAGAACTATGTTGGATTCTAAATTTATCAATATTTTACATGTGTGAATTTATCCCTTCACATAGGCATAATTGTTTTTGAGTATCCAAATTCCATAATCTTTTTGTCTTTCTTCTTTTTAGTATGTCTTCATGCTTAATTAGTGATTGAAGCCACAACAAAAACCTCAATGTAAGAGAAAACTTTCATAAACCATAAGTATTATAGAAATCCTAAGTGGATTAGGAAAAGAAGTTGGATGAGCTATAAAGCATATCCTAAAGGTATCTTGATGCTTCATGGAATAACATAACATAGGTTATGGATTCAAATAGTGAAGAACTAAGGAAAATGGTTTCTTGGGTGAAGTATAAAATCAAATCCCCAAATAAAACCCATGGATAAAACATTGAACACGAGATCTAGAAAAGGGATCTAATGGGGACAGACTTAATCTTATCTCATTTTGGTTAAAGAAGAGAAGAAAATCCAAAAATCCTAAGTAGGAAAAGATCAAGTGAAATTTTAAGTTTGACGAGATCCGCTACATCACCTAAAATGGTAAACCAAATATTCTGGAAGATTAAGTAAGATTGTTGGTGGTGTATCCAAGCACCTTAATCCTTGCTCTCATAATTTGGTACCATTAATTGCATTATATGACTTAGATGGAGGAAGTCAAGAAGGTATTGATAGCCATCACCTTACTTATCGTGTTTAACTACATATGCTTCCAATAATGCAACTTGGTTTCAATTTTGTTCAACAAACACTCCCATCTCTAGCTCATCAAAAACTTTGAAGCCCATCAGGATGCCAATGAGATAAAAAAATTTTCTTGAAGCTCATAAGGATTCCAATGAAGATTTTGTATTTGAGAGTTTTATTATGAATGTTTCAAGTCGTTTATCTCTTTTTGCATATCCCATTTCCATTGTGCATGCTTCTCTTGTTCTCCTAAGAATTGGTCTTTATTGTCACTTAGTTTATCTTGAATCTTTTGCAGTTCTATTTGAAGCTTTTTTCAATTCTTGATTTTCAATGGGTGATATAGTAAAACTTTCGCTACCCCTTTTCTTGCTACTAGTATGCTTTTAGCATTATTTGTTGATGCAAAATGCACATCCATGGCAACTTGCATCATCATTTTCATGGGTTGATTCAATTGATTGATGTTGAATTGAATCCTTGCTTCCATTTCGATTGAGGGTAATGTTGATGTTTTATGATCTCTTCCTTATCAAACATGAATGTGAGTATTATGAGGATCTTTTCTAACCCTATTCTATTAACATAAGTTTGTGCCTCTAGGTATTGTCCTGTAGTTGATGTCTCTAAATAAACATTTGGTTGGGGTGTCGGATATGATAATGGAATACTTCTAGGAACAAGTGATCTTGTATCATGGGCAATGGTGGCATTAGGTAAAACATTCGAAGTTTAGGTAATTGGGATGTTATCATTTATGGAATGATTAAATTTTGGAGTTCAATTTTATTGAGTTATTAATGTGTTTGGTGTTTTGATATAGTAGTTGAAGGTTCATGCGGGCAAACGAGCATGGACATTTCGGATGTATCTGGACACAAATAAGAGAACTTAGGTTTTCTATGTATTTACATGTAGAGGGTTCTTTCTTGAAAGTCGTAAAAATAGTTATTAAGATAAGGATAGCTATGGATCATGATTTGTGTAAATAAAAGCAAATGCTCTCCATAAAAAAGAGCAACTTTCCACTTTCAAGCCTTCTTTTTGAAGCACCACTTTCATTGTAATATCTATTTTGATGTAATAAAAAAACTATAAATACACTTACTTTGTGGACTCATCAAACAGAGTTTGAGGGGGAAGATTGCACCCAATATTATGTACTATCTCGTCTACTATCTATTTTTCTTTATTTTTTTATATTTTGTGTTCTCTATGTATGTGTGTTCGCAAGATCTTGCAACAGTGGTATCTAAGCCTACACATTAGGGCGAAAAACGGCCCAAAAAGGGCCGTGTAAAGATTTCAATTAGTTGTGCTTAATCGGGATTAAAGTTGTCAAATCCTTTAAGAAATTCCGTGTAAGTTCATTTAAAACGTATCTTATGCAAATTTTGAAGAGAGAGAAACTCGTATCATATAATCATGAAAAATTTGTGTGATATCTTACGCCTCGAAGTTTGTGTGATATCTTACGCCTCAAAAGTTGAATTTTCCTCTTGTTCACGGACCTATATAATGTGTGCTGATCACGTTTTGCGCTCTTTTTCTCTACTTTTCATAGCAAGCCTATTTCTCCCTTTCACGTCATTTTAGACACTTGCTGGTCATTTTTCATAGCAGACCATGGAGAACATTAACCCAAATACTCTCCCTGAGCTTTCAAACATTCGAAATCATTGTAAAAAGTTCCATATCAACATTGCAGTTAGTCAAGAGTATGCGACGACAAGAAACGTATTTCGAAGGGCTCTTCATCCTCTTGAAGTGGATGGATTGCGAAAGGAAGGCAAGAAACATATCGACATATGGACAGATGGATCTGTTTATCCAATTGATCCACAAACTGGAAGGTACCCCCCTTTTCATAATCTTCATGATCTGATTAGATTTGTGGGAGATGGTGAGGATGGTTTACGAGGCTATTGTTCAAGGCTCTGGGATATTTCAAGGAATTATGTACAATACATAAACTATTTACAAAACACACTACACCAGAAGAATTTACATATGAGGGAGCTAGAAAACAAATTATCCACTTTATCTTCTCAGTTAGAGTCTTTTAAAAAAATGAAAGAAACTCCTATAGGTTTGAGAATGCGGTCAAAACGAGTAAAAGCTTTTTTAGATTTGACTGAAAAATCTGGCCAGAAAAAGAAAAGAATGAAAATTGTTAGAGATCATGTGACAAATGTGCTAGGTTTCAATATGTCGAGCAGTTTTGAGCGCATACATTTCTGTAATGAAATTTTGAGTCAAAATGATGTTTTAAAACTATTGAAACTAAATGAAAATACATGCTTGAAACGCTTTGTTTTTCAAAAACTCATGACAGAAATGAATCTTTTACTAGAACCATCTCAAATTCAAAATATTTGTGATAGTGTCGGAGTGAGTAGGAAAGGTTATAGAGCAATTTCAAAAGTTTGGTGTGAATTTTTAAAATTTAACAAAGTTAGAAGTTTTGGATTGCCTAGACCCCATCATGTAGGAAAGTTTCGGCTCTGCTTGAATAAGAAGATCACATCAGTATATGGTGAATATAAACATATTCACGGTAACATGCCTTACGAAGTAGGAAAACAAAAGTTACATTTCACTTACAATGCATTTAACAACATATGGATAGATGTTATAAAACTTCAAACATACATGGTTCAGTTCTATAATATAAAAGAGCATGAATGTTCTGGTCTATTGAAATTTGTAATCAAACTTGATGAAGCTAAGCTTAAAGAACATCAAAAGATGGAGAGAATAAGCATTGCACTGATGAACAAAGCTTTGGACTATAGCCTTGGGAAATTGGATACTCCATCTCTCAAAGTACAATCAGAAATGGAGTTATGGTGGGTTGGTTGTGCTCAAGTTCCATCTGAGAGCCATAAAACACTTAAATGGTTATTCTCACAGACAAACATTCCAAATGTTATCCAAGGGCATCATGCAGGAGAATTGTTGAATGTCAAAGACTACGGAAACTTTCAAGTTGAGTGGCATTTGAGTGGAGACCTAAAGACACTCAAATGCATGTTTGGTATAAGTGGGGGAGCAAATTCTAAATACCCTTGCTTGTACTGCATGCAAAGCCCAGGCACAAATGGATGGATTACTAGAGCTGAGGGTGAAGAGGCTCCTTCTAGACAAAATGTTATTCTTCGTAACTACTCATCTTCTTCAATGATTTGGGATCCCATACTTCCAATAGCATTGACAAATGTACACATATGTACACTACATGCAGAGTTAAGAATCATTGACAAGTTGGTCCGTCTTCACTTGGATTATGCATATTCTATCAAGCCTACAACTCTTGCAGATGAATGCATAAAAAAATGTGAATGTCTTCTTTCAGAAATGGGGTTTCATGGTGGTGATGTTCATCTAAGAAAAGATCCAAAGCTTTCACAAAATACAGGTGATGTTTTATAGGATGTCTCAATGGGAGGTGCAAAAGCAAGGAGATTCTTCAGCAACCATGATGGCAAACAACTTAATGCCATGTGGAATTCATGGAAAACATTTTGTGAGGTCACGACTAATGTAAAAAGCAAACCAGAAATAGCAAAAAAGAGAATGGAGGTGTGGGTCAAACTAGATAATCTTTTAAAGATCATGAGGCAGCAGGTAACATCAAAAAGTTATGTGACAGATTTCAGAAAGGTGACCACAGAGCTTATAGAAACCATCATAGAGGCATGGGGTGCCAAAGACATAACATACTACTTGGTGAGCTCCAAAGATATTTTATTCAATTTATTTATTTTTAATTGAAATAAAGATCTAATGAAATTCTTCTGCTTTCCAGCATATTCTTCTTGTGCATGGTGCATTCTTTGCAGAAAAAGAACCACTTGCCATGTGGAACACCCAAGGCATGGAAAAATCTCATTATCAAGCAAGGACAAGCTTCTTTAGGTGTACAAGGAAAGGAGGAGGAGTAACAAAGAGCAATGCCTTCAGAGAGCTTTTTGATTGGTTCTTTAGAAGACAATTACAAAGGACCTCATGCCAAATATAATCTTTGAGTGGTGGATCCCCTCTCCTCTTTTCAAAGCAACATTTGTCACTAACAATGTGCATTTCTGAGCTTGGGCTCATGCACGTTCACTTCCCTATATTGACACTCAGAGGAATATTGGACACGTGCCGGTTCCTAAGAGATTACCATGCTGATTGACATAGACCATTCACCAGTGCTACTGTTCCATACTGGTTCAGGAAATACTGAGAATTGAATTGCTTTATATTCCTTGGCAAGCAACATCGTGTAACTACACCAAGCTGAGTTTCACATATTCTCTTTAGCTCACCATATGCAGGAGTCTTCTCCTCCAGAACTACCTTGTGCAGATATCTCCTTGGATGCTCTGGTACATGAAGTAGTTAAGCATCACTCAAGTTGCAGACCTTCAAGCTCTTTAGAAGACAATTACAAAGGAATCAATAACAATTACACCAAAAAAATTTGCAATGTCTTATATCACATTGGGCAATTTCTGTATATGTACATTTGTTGAGTATAGAATTTGAAAAAATCAAGTCATTCCTTGAGCCTTTTGAAAGAGCTTGGCTCTGGCAAATCACCTCTATATCTCAGGAACTCTTTTCTCCTGTATCCAGCAATGCTTTTTAAATCTGACACCCCTGCAGCCATTGCATAGCTTGAATAACAAAGAAAGTACCCTGCCCTTGAAGCATTGAGTCCAGGGGCATATCCAAAAATTCTGAATGCAGTTGCTCTTTCAAGCAGTAAAACTCTGAAAGCATTAAAGGGTATTGGAGTAAAACCCATGTATTTTGATAGAGTCCTCAAGCAGAACAATCCAAAGTCTGGCTCCTCACTATAGTGCTTGTGAATAACACAAAAAGTGGCTGGGTCCAACTTTGGAAGATAGTGGATAATAGAATGAATATCCACCTTTGCTTTTCCTTTCTCTTCTAAGGCTTTTCTTGTTCCCTTGCCCCTGCCAAGGTAATTGTCTTCATCCAATAAAGTTAACTGTGATAAAAATGAAAAACATGGTTAGATGAAGTGCAAGCACACTTAAGGAAACATGTGAAGTAACTTGAAACTATTAGAAAGAAAAGCAAGAGACACGACTGATGCAAGCGATAAGGGTCTTCAGAGAAATTCAGATTGTCGTTATTGCTTGCATCGGTCGTCATCAATATCTATTTGCAAACTGCCTAGAAACATCTAATGTTTGATAAATGAGGGGAATTCCCACAAGCAAGACATGTATAATCATTGCTGCATGCAACTCCTAGACACGACCGATACAAGCGATAAGGCCCAGCGGAAAATATCCGATGGGCCTAATCGCTTGCATCGGTCGTGATCCATTTCTGACACTTGGAATGGAGAACTTGGACAAATCTGATACAAGAAAGAGATTTTGCATTGGTCCCATCTCATATCCTTAACCTAAAGATCTTGAGAACATAGTTAACTGTATACCTTGATGTCATCTTCCTAAAGTCCAAACACGACCGATGCAAGCGATGAGGCCCAACGGAAAATATCCGATGGGCCTAATCGCTTGCATCGGTCGTGATCCATTTCTGACACTTCGAATGGAGAACTTGGACAAATCTGATACAAGAAAGAGATTTTGCATTGGTCCCATCGCATATCCTTAACCTAAAGTTCTTGAGAACATAGTTAACTGTATACCCTGACGTCATCTTCCTAAAGTCCAAACACGACCGATGCAAGCGATGAGGCCCAGCGGAAAATATCCGATGGGCATAATCGCTTGCATCGGTCGTGATCCATTTCTGACACTTCGAATGGAGAACTTGGACAAATCTGATACAAGAAAGAGATTTTGCATTGGTCCCATCTCAAATCCTTAACCTAAAGTTCTTGAGAATATAGTTAACTGCATACCTTGACGTCATCTTCCTAAAGTCCAAACACGACCGATGCAAGCGATGAGGACCGACGGAAAATATCTGATGGGCCTTGTCGCTTGCATCGGTCGTGATCGACTTCTGACACTTCTAATGGAGAACTTGGACAAACTGACACAAGATAGAGATTTTGCATCAAGCCCATCTCATCTCCTTTTCCTTTAAATCATGAGAATATATTTTACTACATATTTGACCTCATCTTCCTCTTCAAGTCCGAACACGACCGATGCAAGCGATAAGGCCCAACGGAGATTATCCGTTAGGTTGTATCGCTTGCATCGGTCGTGGTCATTTTCTCACTTAAAAATAGAGATCTCGGACAAAAACTTTAATTGATAGAATATATCAAACAACATACCTTGACCTCATCTTCCTCCTCAATGAGCTCTTTTGAGTCAATACAAATTGTTCCTTTGTCCTCAGCGACATCCAAGAATGAATAGCCACGTCCAAACGAGTATATTCCAAGTTGCTTCTGATGCTCATCAAACTCTTCATCAGCAAGTTTTGGCTTCTCTGAGATAGCTTTCTCAAAGCATTTTGAAAGAGCTTGTGATGAATCTTTGAATTCTTCATTAGACAAATCCAAATCAAGACGCAAAAATTCCTCTCTTCTTTCTCCTTTCTTATTGATGAATCTCCTTGCAACTTCTTCTGCCTCAGCTATAGCTGCAAGACAGTAGTCCTCCCTTAGATTGAAAAGTTCCTGAATGTAAAATAGAGGTATGAACTCTTTCCCAGAGATAAAGTAAAAAGGTAGATTTGGGAGAAGTAGGGACTTCTCAGACACTTGAACTTCTTCACTTGGCTCCCTTATTGCAGTCTCTGCTTTAAAAGTGGCCACATCAAAATCTTTGACCTGCTCTTCTTCTGCTTGGAGATTGATCTCCTCAACAATCTCCATGACACCTTTCATTGTTTTTGAGCTAGCCTCAAGTGCCAGCTCTAAGCAAGGCTCGTCTTCATCATGAACATTTTCCTCCCTTTCAACTAAGATATGATCAAGCCATATCAAGAAAGCAATGTTTAAAGGGAGCAAGCAGCAGTCCTTTTCATGCTCTGGGCATAAATCAAGCTTCCCTGGCAAAGGGGATATCCTTCTGCATTTTCTTGTGATTTTAGCCCTATCTGTTGGATCCTTCCCAAAGATGTGAGGATGGACATAGGTTTTCTGAGAAATAGAAAGGATCCTCCCATCGACCAACCCCAAGAAAATCTCCCACTCATCCTTAAGAAAACTTTTCGAGTTCTCTAAGAGTTTTTCAAAATCAATTTCGGGGTTGAATATGGTCATTGCATCAGGAAAATAATCTACACTTAAACCCTCTTGAACCATGAAATCAAGAAGTTTCTCTGATGGAGAGACACTAAGGATCTCATTCATTACCTCCATCTAAGTTGCAGCTTCTCTTGTATGTCTATTAGGAGAACACAACCGATGCAAGCGACTAGAGCGAGTCAACGTAGGTCAAACGGCGAAAATCGCTTGTATCGGTCGTGTCGGCGACAAAAGAAAAATACACATGTAGGTGAGAAATTCTCTGAAGGTTGAAAATTTGAGTTTGTGAAGAAATAGGTATTTATAGGCGAGGAGGGAACAAACGGTCGAATGAGGTGGACCAATCACAGAGTGCCACGTGGCAACGTGTACGTTGCCCGATGCAACGGATAGATGACGTGGATCAATCAAATCATGCCACGTGGCAAAAGACGTTGGAATTTGCAACAGGTATCTGACGTGGACCAATCGGGGCATGCCACGTGGCACAACGGTCAACTCAGTTTTGGGACCTATTTAAGCTTCCCTATTCATTTGCTTTTTTTTTTTTGTCAACACTTGCCAAGCGTGGAGGTTCCATTGCCACCAAGTTTTTTGGCTACTTCACAATTTCTATAGAGAGCGCTCTCTCCGTAAGGTAATGTGGACACGACCGATGCAAGCGATTAGGGACATCCGAGATTTTTGGATAACCCGAATCGCTTGGATCGGTCATGTTTTTTAAATAGCATCGTCCTTGATCATACATTGCAAATTTTGGTTTCTTTTGTGTTGCTTGAGTATAACGCATTGTTACCTTTATTTTAACTTCTATTTATTGAAATATGATGATGAATTCAGGGACGACCGATGCAAGCGATGAGTGACATCCGGGCATTTACGGATGACTCTTATCGCTTGGATCGGCCGTGTCTCTAGTGAGGAGGGAAGAAACGGTCGAATGAGGTGGACCAATCATAGAGTGCCACGTGGTAAAGTGTACTTTCCCCGATGCAACGGATAGATGACGTGGATCAATCAAATCATGCCACGTGGCAAAAGACGTTGGAATCTGCAATGGGTATCTGACGTGGACCAATCGGAGCATGCCACGTGGCACAATGATCAACTCAGTTTTGGGACCTATTTAAGCTTCCCTATTCATTTCCTTCATTTTTTTCTGTCAACACTTGCCAAGCGTCGAGGTTCCATTGCCACCACGTTTTTAGCCTACTTCACAATTTCTATAGAGAGCGCTCTCTACGTAAGGTAATGTGGACACGATCGATGCAAGCGATTAGGGACATCCGAGATTTTTGGATAACCCTAATCGCTTGGATCGGTCATGTTTTTTAATATCATCGAGTCCTTGATCATTGCTTGCAAATTTTGGTTTCCTTTTCTATGCTTGAGTATAACGCATTGTTACCTTTATTTTAACTACTATTTATTGAAATATGATGATGAATTCAGGGACGACCGATGCAAGCGATGAGGGACGTCCGAGCATTTACGGATAACTCTTATCGCTTGGATTGGTCGTGTCTCTTACAGTGGAACGAGTCATTGATTATAGTTTTCCAATTATCTTTTTCTTAGTGGTAATTGAGTATTTTGCATTTTAAGATATATTTTATTGATATTTCATGATAAATTTAAAGACGACCGATGCAAGCGATCAGGGACATACGAGCATTTCCGGATGACTGCTATCGCTTGCATCGGTCGTGCCTCTGATAGTGGAAAGAGTCATTCATTATAGTTTTCCAATTATCGTTTTCTTAGTGATAATTGAGTATTTTGAATTGTAAGATATATTTCATTGATATTTGATGATAAATTTGAAGACGACCGATGCAAGCGATCAGGGACATCCGGGCATTTCCGGATGACTGCTATTGCTTGCATCGGTCGTGCCTCTGATAGTGGAAAGAGTCATTGATTATAGTTTTCCAATTATCTTTATCTTAGTGATAATTGAGTATTTTTCATTGTAAGATATTATTTATTGATATTTGATGATTAATTTAAAGACGACCGATGCAAGCGATCAGGGACATCCGGGCATTTCCGGATGACTGTTATCGCTTGCATCGGTCGTGCCTCTGATAGTGGAAAGAGTCATTGATCATAGCTTTTAGAGAGTAAGTTTTGACAGTGGAATATTCCACTTTTCCTAATTCCTTGCCTAAAGATTGATTTTTTGCAGAGTATGGCTAGAACCAAAAAGACAGCAAGGAAGTTGTACCCTGAGGGTCAGGACAAGAATGCCCAAGGGGAAAATGTCCAGGAGCAAAATTCCCAGAAGATTCAAGCCAAAGTGCCAGACCAGCCTTCAAAAAAAAGGATCAACTACCATGTTAAGTCTTTGAGGGAAATAAGAAGAGCCCAAAAGTCTGTGGGATTGTTGATCCCAAGACTTCCATTTATGAGAGTTGTCAAGCAGATCTCATCCAACCTCTGTTCTTTGATGAAGACCTCACCCTTTGTCAATGTGAGGTGGCAAACTCAAGCACTGCTATGCCTGCAAGAAGCTGCAGAGGACTTTGCTATTGATTTCATGAATGATGCCTACTTATGTGCTGCTCATTCTCATAGGGTAACTTTAATGGCGAAGGATTATGTTATTGTTTCAAGAATAAGATATAAGTTTGATAAAGCTCTGGTTCCTATTGATCACCACGACAAAAAATTCTTCGATATTTTAAATATACCTCCAGCTCGAGCACCTAAAACAACAGTTGTCATTGAAGAGATCAACGCTCAAGTCACTCATGATCATGAGACTAGAGCTGTAGCAAATAGTGAGGAGGAGAGGAAAAAGCAGGGATTATTTACAGAGGAAAGTGCCATCTTAACCCAGATTCAAAAGTTACAGAAAGCAAATAAAGAGCTCCTCAAGAAAGGAGATGGGCAGGTTATAGTTAATGTTGCAATGCCATGGCAAAGTGAATTGTTTCTTGACATTAGACCTGAAGATAACAAAATGTTGAGGGAGCTTCATCTTGAAATATCAGATAGTGTGGTCAACATTTCACTCAGGTATATCTAGAGGCCTTAAAATGCTTTTGTTTTGCATAATTTTCTAGTTCCTTAACTGCATTTTTATTTCTTGATTTGTAGGGTTCTTCTTCAACAATGTGAGGAAAAGGTTCAAAGAAAAGTATTTATTTTAGATCCTCTGGTGACACAATGTTCTTTACATAAACATGGAGATGCCAAGTCCTTTCTACGGGGTTTTACAGAAGAAGTAGAATGTGTAATTTACCCATACATTGAAAAGTAAGTATTCATCTTCATTTTGGAAACATATTTGTTTCATTTAAGAAAGTATATTTACATGCAACTCATTGACAGGGGCCATTGGAGTTTGATTATTGTGGACTTCAATGCATATCAAGCTCTTTTCCTAAATTCTCTTCCATCACAGCATGGGAATTGCAAAGTGTAAGTTACTATACATTTTGTTGTTCTCTATTTTAAAGCCATGCCCCGTTTTGATTTTCACTTTACAATGCAGTGCTGCAAAGCTTCTCAAGATGCATATTGATCAGAATTTTCCAGGAATAGCTAAAATGAATGAACAAAAGCAATTTGGATACAGCCAAATTCATGTGCCATTGCAGAGAGACTCAACATCATGTGGCTGGAGAGTGATTGCAAATGCTATAAGATTCTTGGAAAGAAGGTTCTATAGTCCTGGATTGAATTTATCAGACTACCCAGATGCATGGATCATCTTGATCAGAGAGAGAGCAATAAATAGTATCATGAAACATGCAATCTGCCCACATGATCCAGACTCACCTCCACCCCCTCCACCTGATAAAAAATAGTCTGAAGATAAAAAGAAAGGGCTTCCTCTTCACTCACCACTAAAGCATATGAACAACATAAAGAGTCAAGCTGAAAGCTCCAAAAAGGGACAGAAGCAACAGAGAAAGCAAGGCTCTAAAAAGGATAGAAAGGGTTAAATCAATTTTTGAGTCGTAGATTGAAATCAATTGTAAAGCCAACCGAGGTTGGAATATTTATTTTTTAACAAATTGTATGTAGTTATGCCAATCTTCATCTGGAAGATGGTCACAGTTGTATTGAACCTCTTGAGAGTTTGACAAAAGTTCACTGGATGGTCCAATTAAATTTATTTATGTCACAATTATGAATGCATTGTGGGTTTTTTACTTCATTCTTGTTGGAAAGTGTTTAAATTCGAGAAGTTACAGAAGGACATAAAGAATTAAGAGGACACGACCGATACAAGCGATACGGGGAATCGGAGAATCTTGGATTGCCCCTATCGCTTGCATCGGTCGTATTATCCATTTCATCGCTGTTGCTAGTTTTTATACTCGTGAGTCAAATCTTTACGCAAGGTCACTTCTTGAAGTCTCCCGCGGTAGTTTGCTAACACGACCGATGTAAGCGAAAAGGGCCATCCGACAATTTCAGATTGCACTAGTCGCTTGCATCGGTCGTCTTCACTTATCTCGTCTCCTCTGCTTTATGCCTTGAGACATGCTCTTCTAATATTGAAATACCAAACCTTGGATTGGAATTTGCACCAAGTTCTCCACTCTCTCTTATATTACTTGGTAGTTTGCATTTGTACCATGATAATTTCTCTCGCGGTAGTTTGCTAACACGACCGATGTAAGCGATAAGGGCCATCCGACAATTTCAGATTGCCCTAGTCGCTTGCATCGGTCGTCTTCACTTATCTCGTCTCCTCTGCTTTATGCCTTAAGACATGCTCTTCTAATATTGAAATACCAAACCTTGGATTGGAATTTGCACCAAGTTCTCCACACTCTCTTATATTACTTGGTAGTTTGCGTTTGTACCATGATAATTTCTCTCGCGGTAGTTTGCTAACACGACCAATGTAAGCGATAAGGGCCATCCGACAAATTCAGATTGCACTAGTCGCTTGCATCGGTCGTCTTCACTTATCTCGTCTCCTCTGCTTTATGCCTTAAGACATGCTCTTCTAATATTGAAATACCAAACCTTGGATTGGAATTTGCACCAAGTTCTCCACACTCTCTTATATTACTTGTTATGTGTACCATGATAATTTCTCTTGCATTACTTGAGGACAAAGAAAACTTGAAACTGTTGAATGATCAGGAGCATCCCAATCTAATGAAGAGATGCAAGGACTAGGTACGTGTACAAGAATTCCATAAGAACTCCTCCCTGACGGCACTTGATAATCTGCATAATGGACGAATAACTCTATGCTATTGAAGAATTGAACAGATTTCTCTGCATACATGAGTTCTGCATATTCCTTATGAAGAACTCTGAATGTTCCTGTTAAACATTCAACAGGTTGCCATTCCACAATATTGGAAGGAAAGATATCTGCAGTACAAAAACATATGTTTCATTATACAAAATCAACTGGAATGATAGAAGAGCATTGTCAAACTTCACTTACAGTACGAAGGGAATTGCAGATGATTTTCTAGAACAAGATCCTTAGCGGTGTACACATGCTGTACTCGTGCAAACCAACCGCATCTCTTCAATTTGAAACTGAGAATACGTCCCTTCCAATGGTTTCTTGTGTTGTCTCTTTTGGCACGCTTGACTTTATGGACACCTCTACAGCTAGGAAGCATAGTAACCCAGTCATTTACTTTCACAGAAAGAGGTTTCCACAAAGAATCCTCTCTTCTGTTGTAAACCTCACATGAAGTTACGCGATTGGAAGGACGACGAGAAGAAGAAGCCATTTGAACTTAGGAGAAGAAGAATGTTCAAAGCGAGAAACCGACGTTCACAAATTTTGGTAGTATTTATAGAAAAAAAGGCTTTGTACACATGGAAACTTTTGATTTGATGTTAACCCTGTCGTTGAATGATCATGACATTTTGTGAACCCAAAAATATTTCGTATCTTCAAAAATCAATTCCTTCTTGGAAATTCGAGAATATGCTTTGTGTAGTGTGCAAAAGTATCTTTTTTTGCATCAAACCGAAAAATTGTACACTGAATACGAGACTCTTCATCACTTTAGCGGCGCTTTGAAAGAAAATTGTATTAAAAAAAGAAATTCTCCATACGGTTAAAAGAGACAGCAATGTTATATTCTTGTACACGTGGAAAGACGCTATTTGTCAATTTCCTTAATCTCTCATTAGCAAACAGCCCCTTTTCGGCCGTTTTTCGCCCTAATGATGCATCATTGTAGAGGAGTTCTGATGCTCTTCATTTTTGCATCCAATTGCTCTCTATTTGATCTATGATTCAATTTTGATTCCATTTTTTACCCCTATCTATATTCCTATTCCATTACCTTTTTTTTATTCCATTTCCTATTTTAGTTTTGGTTTCTGTTTTTTATTCTTGTTTTGGTTTCTATTTCAGTTCAAGTTCCTAAACTTGAACTTGAACCTATATTTTACTCTTATGTTTACACCTTTGGCTTACTCCAAGGCATCGAGTAAGGCATAGAACTTTGGCATCTTTGACTTCAGTGGCACCCATGGATCCCTTGGTGACTGTTAGCTATGTGTGAACACTATTTACTTAAGGAGTGGCAATAAGGAGACTCTCATATACCAAGAGGGGATTTGAGCCCACAACCTCACATTCATATGTCAAGTGTTTTACCACTACACTATTCGCTCGTATTGCCACTCCAATCCCTTTTAGTTATATTTAACATAACTTTCATTTCTCTTATGTTTTCAAATCCTAAGAACAACCTTCCCTTTTCCATTTGAATTCAGGAATTCTTAAAATCATTTTCACATTTTTAGCAAGGGGATTTCTTCTTCTATACAACCATGGACCCTACACATACCATCGAGGACTTTGGTGGACCAACTCTACCCGAGGTACCACTTGAACAACAGTTGGAGCTCCTATAGCACAAACTTTGAGGTGCCCAAAACAAGATCTCAGAACATGATGAAATACTGACGCATTCCAAAGAGGACAACCTTGTAAGGGTGGTGTGTTGGATGTGATGGCTGGATACACTTAGAAGATCAAGCTGGTGCTGCAAAACCTGCTTCACACCTGCCCTCCTTTGACTCCAGATATGCTTAGTAGACTCCTTGAGCTTGCAAATTACACCAAAATATGCTATATGTACTTTGGAAATGAGTTGAGTAATTATTAGATCAAAACAGACTACTTGTGATTTCAAGAATCCTGAAAAACTTGCTATATTGGTACTCACACCTGCTCAGAGTTATGCTCAGTGTGACCAGCACACTTAAAATTGATCTAATTGCTTTTGAACATAATCAATTAGCTTAACAAGCTTTCATTTGCAAGTGGAATGAGAGGAAATGACAAACTACACTCTGAGAAATCAATTTAGCAAACTTAGGATCATCCCCGACATTTTAGGAACTGTATAGAGAAATACCGGAGATCACTTCGAGCGCAATTTCTCCCAGATGGTTGATCCAATAACCTTCAAATTTTGTAGGCATATAGTATGCTTCAAGCTTGTTCTAATGTGCTTTGAATCATCCAATTTGGTTCAGTAGATCTTGAGATATGCTCCTTTGAAGTTGACAGAGTTGGAGGTAGTCACTCAGAGAAAACAGAGACTATGAATATATGTATATTGATTAAATCTAATGATTGTACATTCCCATTGGCATGTAATGTGATGCTCAATGGTACTCAGAGGTGTAGGCTATGGTGTAGCTCACACACACTCAATGATTGACTCAGAATTGCCTCGGGAGGAGTGTAGATGCCCGCAACTTTTTCCTTGTATTTTTTATAGAAGTTGAATGAGATTTTGAATTTCAAATCCAAGTTAATCTCCTAGAATCATGTACCTAAAAGTGAATGAGATATTCTCTCAATCATCCATCTACTTTTTCCACGACTTCCTCAAGTAGGTGAGTTTACAAGAGTGATTAAAGTCATATAGACTTTTACATAAGATAAAAAGGTAATAACCAATTAAGCATTGGTTCCTATGGTTCAAAGTTCATGTAAATACATCCTTCAAGGGTACAAGCTTTAGCCTTCAAAGATTCCAATGTTCCAAGCCAATGTGTGTAGGCTTGTTTTGCACCAACAGCTCCCCCTCAAGCCAAACACTTTGGCTCAAGTCTTCATTTCTAGTCTTCAATTATTTCCTGCAATCCAATCATGGATTTAAATCTGCATAGCTTGCTTCCATCCAGAGCTTTAGTAAGCAAATCTGCACATTGTATATTAGTAGACACATATGATAATTGAATTTCTTTGCTAAGTAACTTCTCCCTCACATAGTGGTAGTGAACCTCTATGTGTTTTGTCCTAGCATGATAAATTGGATTAGCTGCTAGGTGAAGAGAACTTGTGTTATCCCCAAATATGATTGGTGGCCTTGTGTATAGGCCCAATTCTGAATATAATAGCTTCAACCATATGGCTTCTTGAATGGCATTGGCTAGCCCTCTGTACTCTGCCTCAGTAGATGACAAAGCTACTGTGGGTTGTTTCTTGGATGACCAAGAAATTGGTTTATCACCTGCAAAACATATATAACCAGATGTACTCCTCCTGTCATCCTTGCAACCTGCCCAATCTGCATCTGAGTATACCTTAATATCAATGTCTGATGAATATGGAAAGTACAAACCATGATTTTGTGTTCCCTTTAGGTACTTTACTATCTTCTTTGCTGTCTCCAAATGTGGTACTCTTGGTTTATGCATAAATTGACTAAGTACACTAACACCATATGATATATCAATCCTGGTTAAGGTAGCATAATTTAGACTACCTACCAAACTTTGGTAACCTGTAATATCCTTGAGTTCTTCTCCTTCATGTGCACTGAGTTTGTGGTTGACCTCCATAGGAATGTTTGAGATTTTAGCTTCTTGCAAATTAAACTTCTTGACCATGTCCTGAATGTACTTCTTCTGAGTAATAAAGATACCTGAATTTGTGTAGACCAATTCAAGTCCTAGAAAGTACTTCAATAATCCAAGATCATTGATCTTGAATTCCTTCATCATTTGTCCTTTGATGTGTCTAATTCCCTGAACATCATTTCCTGTAATAATGATGTCATCAACATAGACACAAAAGTATGTTACCTCTGAATTGTTCCTCTTTATAAACAATGAAGTATCTGCTTTACTCATCACAAATCCTTGATCTAGGAGATAGGTTGTCAACCTGTAATTCCATGCTCTAGGTGCCTGCTTCAATCCATACAGAGCCTTCTTTAATTTACACACATGATTTACCTTATTTGGATCTTCATAGCCAGGTGGTTGTGACATGTAGACTTCTTCAGATATCCATCCATTCAAGAATGCATTCTTCACATCCAATTGGTACATGTTCCAATTCTTGGATGCAGCTACACTCACCATAACTCTGATAGTTGGCATCTTGGCCACAGGAGAAAATGTCTCCTCATAATCAATGCCTTGGGTTTGTGCAAAACCCTTGGCTACCAACCTAGCTTTATACCTGTTTATTGTACCATCTGAGTTCCTCTTGAGTTTGTAGATCCATCTGGACCCTATCACCTTCATGGAGTCCTTCTTGGGTACCAAGTCCCAAGTATCACTCTCCTTGAGAGCCTCCATTTCTTCATCCATTGCTTCCTTCCATTTTGGTTTAGTAATTGCTTCTTCAAATGTACCTGGTTCTTCATTCAAGATATCCTTTGCAAGATATACAGAGTGCTTGGTTACAAGTGAAGTATCATACCCATACCTAATAGGTTTCTTCTTTTCTCTTTGAGATCTCCTCATAGCTTGAGTTGAGGATTCTGGATTGTCTTCTAGTTGCTTCATCTTCATCTTCCCTTTGGATTTCCAAGCCTTGAACTCTTCAATGTTGATGGTGTCTTCATCATCTGAGCTTGTGTCCTCTTTCTGAATTGGTTCTTGCCTGATAAGCTTTGGGAAGTCTTCTTCCATATCATAAGGTAGGCTAACTTTCCTGCACTCATTTTCATACCATGAATCATTTTCATCAAAGATGACATCTCTGCTTACCTTGAAGCCTTTGTTTGAGGGGTTATAAAACCTGTATCCCTTCTGATTCAAATCATAACCAATGAAGATACATTTTTCAGCCTTAGGGTCTAACTTTCCCCTTACCTGTGAGGGAATATGCACATATGCAACACACCCAAAGATTTTACAATGATCCAGAGATGGTCTCTTACCATGCCAAGCCTCATAGGGTGTCATTCCATCAAGTGTCTTTGATGGCAACCTGTTGATTAAGTATGTGGCAGTAGATACACTCTCTGCCCAAAGATAATTTGGCAATTTTTTCTCATTAAGCATAGACCTAGCTGTCTCTACAATGAGTCTATTCCTCCTTTCAGCTACCCCATTTTGTTCAGGTGAGTACCTTGTAGTAATTTCTCTCTTGATGCCTCTTTCCTGCAAGAATTCTTCAAAGTCATTGGAGAAGTATTCTCCACCACCATCTGATCTTAGCCTCTTCAAATGTTTACCTGTTTGATTTTCAACTAATGCAAGATACCTTTTGAAACAATTAAATACTTCATCTTTATGTTTCATGAAGTATAAGACAGTCCACTTGCTATAGTCATCAATAAAGGACACATAGTACCTTGATCCAGATATGGATGGCTCCTTGCTAGGTCCCCAAACATCTGTATGCACCAATTCCAGATAATCTTCATGCATAAAACCTTTCTTTGTATATGGCAATATGTGTGACTTACCAAATTGACAAGCCCCACACTTGTATATCATGTGTTGCTTGGATACATTAGGTATCCCAAGCACACATTGATCCCTGCTCATTTGTTTTATGGTCCTCTCTCCAATGTGACCTAATCTTTTGTGCCAAATCTCCAATTCTGATAGAGTTTGGTCCTTATAGTTGTACAAAGCAATATTCTTAGTATCTTCAAGTTCAAAGGTAAACAATCTACCTGATTTTTCTCCCTTGGCTATCCTTCTGAATCCATGTCTTGGATCCTCCACATATGCACCATGTTGAGTGAACCTGACCTGTAGACCTTTTTCCACAATCTGACCTACACTCATCAGATTCTTGGTGATTGTTGGAACATACAACACTCAGCTTAGTAAATTCTGATTACCATCACTTGTTTTGACATTGCCTACTTTAACAACTGAATGTTTAGTGTCATCACCTGTCTACACTTGGTGCTTGCCTTTGGGTTCTTCCAAATCAGAGAGTAAGGCAACATTTCCAGCTACATGGTTAGAGCAACCTGAATCAATATAGAATAAGTGATCATCATTGATACCTGATTTAGATGTCATGTTCATGATCAACAAGGAATCATCTTGCTCTTCTGCATAGTTGTTGTAATCCTTCCTATTCCTGTATCCACCTTGATAGTTGCCATTGTGATTGTAATTGTTGTTATAATTATTGTTGTAGCCATGATAGCCTTGAGATTGATTGAATCTGCCTCTGCCTTGAGAGTATCCTCCTCTTTGGTGACCTCTTCCTCTTTGGTTCTTGTAGTTTTTGTAGCATTCATCTGTAGTATGGTTAGACAAGCCACAGATATTGCATGGAGATTGGTTATAGGGTCTCCCCCTACCTAACTTACCTCCTCTGCCCCTACCTCTAGATGATCTACCTCTCCCTGCATAGTTTGCTTGGGAGGTAGAGCCTTCTTCATCAACCTTCTTGCTTTTACCCTTGTCTTTAGTCTTCTTATCAGTATATAGGGCAGAGGGATTGTTACCTTTTGATTGCTCTCCATTCTTTGTGATCTTTGCTTCATGTGTAAAGAGTTGTCCAATCAGAGTTGTTAGATCAGGTGCTTGGATGTCCATGTATAAGTCCATTGCTGTGGTAAAGCTCTCCCACTTGTCATCTGCCTTTAGTCCATTGATCACTTGTCTGACTATTTGTTCTTCCTCAATTTCTTCTCCAACACTTGCAAGTTGATCTGCAATGTCTTTGACTTTGGTGACAAAATCTGAGACACATTGTTTTGATTGCTTCCTAAGATTTGTAAACTCAATCCATAGCTGATTCTTTCTGGCCCTTGTGCTTGATGAAAAGTATGTTGACAAGGTTTCCCAAGTCTCTTGGGAAGTCTTGCAATTCCTTACATGAGGTAGAAGGAAATCAGAAATAGAGTTTAGAAGATATGACCTTGCCAAAGCATCTTTTGCACACCATTGGTTGAGCCTCTCATGTTCATCCTTTGTAGGTAGGCCTCTGGTCTTGAATGAGGGCAACTCCTCATCTCCTGAAATGTATCCATACAAGCTTCTCCCTTGTAGATAGGTCTTCATTCTCAATGACCAAGCCTGGTAATTATTTCTGTCCAATTTGTCAATGAAGGAAGGGAAACCATCACCCATGATTACCTTATTTGCTCTGATACCACTGTTGGATGTGATGGCTGGATACACTTAGAAGATCAAGCTGGTGCTGCAAAACCTGCTTCACACCTGCCCTCCTTTGACTCCAGATATGCTTAGTAGACTCCTTGAGCTTGCAAATTACACCAAAATATGCTATATGTACTTTGGAAATGAGTTGAGTAATTTTTAGATCAAAACAGACTACTTGTGATTTCAAGAATCCTGAAAAACTTGCTATATTGGTATTGACACCTGCTCAGAGTTATGCTCAGTGTGACCAGCACACTTAAAATTGATCTAATTGCTTTTGAACATAATCAATTAGCTTAACAAGCTTTCATTTGCAAGTGGAATGAGAGGAAATGACAAACTACACTCTGAGAAATCAATTTAGCAAAC
The DNA here is from genome assembly GCA_020310875.1 of Ceratopteris richardii. Classification (NCBI taxonomy): domain Eukaryota; kingdom Viridiplantae; phylum Streptophyta; class Polypodiopsida; order Polypodiales; family Pteridaceae; genus Ceratopteris; species Ceratopteris richardii. Next base: position 127,952 of record MU260109.1, read on the forward strand.
TTAGGATCATCCCCGACATTTTAGGAACTGTACAGAGAAATACCAGAGATCACTTCGAGCGCAATTTCTCCCAGATGGTTGATCCAATAACCTTCAAATTTTGTAGGAATATAGTATGCTTCAAGCTTGTTCTAATGTGCTTTGAATCATCCAATTTGGTTCAGTAGATCTTGAGATATGCTCCTTTGAAGTTGACAGAGTTGGAGGTAGTCACTCAGAGAAAACAGAGACTATGAATATATGTATATTGATTAAATCTAATGGTTGTACATTCCCAATGCTACTCAGAGGTGTAGGCTATGGTGTAGCTCACACACACTCAATGATTGACTCAGAATTGCCTCGGGAGGAGTGTAGATGCCCGCGACTTTTTCCTTGTATTTTTTATAGAAGTTGAATGAGATTTTGAATTTCAAATCCAAGTTAATCTCCTAGAATCATGTACCTAAAAGTGAATGAGATATTCTCTCAATCATCCATCTACTTTTTCCACGACTTCCTCAAGTAGGTGAGTTTACAAGAGTGATTAAAGTCATATAGACTTTTACATAAGATAAAAAGGTAATAACCAATTAAGCATTGGTTCCTATGGTTCAAAGTTCATGTAAATACATCCTTCAAGGGTACAAGCTTTAGCCTTCAAAGATTCCAATGTTCCAAGCCAATGTGCGTAGGCTTGTTTTGCACCAACATGGTGAAGGCCATTGATACTGCTCAAGCAAATGGCACACATTCCAAGATTGACATCAAAAAATTCCAATTTTTTCAGTTTGATGGTTGTAAGGATGGCCAACTTGTTTTATCATGGTTATCCCAATTTGATGATTTTTATTCAAATCAGTCCTACTCTGAAAGTGATAAAGTGAACTTTGCTACTAATTAGCAGAGAAAACCCAACTCTCATGGAATGCTTTGGGACATAGTGTAGATCATTTGATGATATGGAAGGCCTTTTAAGAGAAGGTTAAGGGATCTTTTCTTTCTATTCACTTCTATCTACATGTTCAACATTCGTGGACCATGTTCACATGAAAGGAGGGTGATGCCATTACTACTTACATGGAGCACTTCTGGAAAAGTTTACTACTTGTTTGCATACTTGAGGAAGTTCCTAAAGATACCCTACAAAGGAAGTATGAAGATGTTTTGGAGATGGAGATCCAAGCCAAGCTTCACAAAATCTAGAATATAACACTTTATGAAGCTATCTCTTTTGCTCATGATACAGAGAGGGAGTTTCAATCTATTACCAAGTCGATGCATTTGCAACAACTGCATCAATGAAAACCTTTTGACAAGCCTAATTATTCTTGATTACCTAACTTCTATTTCCTTTCCTTTGATAATATAGTTGTTTATATTCAGAATAAAATTGAGCATGAGAAGCATTAAAAACTAACTTTTAGTATATTAAGTAAGAACACAATTTAGTTACTTTTTCCAAAATAAACTAGAATATTTAGGGCATATAATTTCTAGTCAAGAAGTTCATGTAGAAGCCACAAAAATCAAATTAATTAAAGAATGGTCTATACCTCAATCAATCAATGATATACATTCTTTTCTTGGGTTAGCTATTTTCTATAGGTCGTTATTAAACAATTTTCCTATTTAGCACTTTCCCTTACTTCATTATCAAATTATCATAATAGATCCATAAGACTTCATTGATGTCTAATTATGATCACTTAATTTTTATGTATCATTACATTCATACTAATTTAACTCATCCAAAATACATTTCCAAGCATGTGTTTTTACATGGAACATGCTTTTGTTTGGTAATGGGACATGTGATTGGCCATCCATGTCTATTCTATTTATATCAACTAAGATCAGTTGCTTTTTCAATTGGGAAGAATGTTATAATTTATGGAATCATTGAATTTTGGATGTTAATTTATTGAGTTCTAAATGTGTTTTGTGTTTTGATATAGAAGCTAAAGTTTAATGAGGGCATGGATGGGCATGGAGATTTTGGATGTGTTTGGAACAAATAAGAGAAATTAGATTTTCTATTTATTTACATGTAGAGGGTCTTTCTAGAAAGTCATAAAAATAGTGTTTAAGATAAGGATCAACGTAGATTGATATTTTTGTAAATAAAAGCAAAGGACCTCTTTAAAATAGAGAAAATTTCTTTGTTCACGCCTATTTTTTGAAGCACCACACTCATTGAATATCCACTTTTGAGTAAACCTATAAATACATGTACTATTTAGACTCGTCAACTAGAGTGCATGGAGGAAGATTGCACCCAATACTGTGTATTATCTCATCTATTGCACAACTTTGTTTTTCTCTACATTTTTAAATTTTGTACGTTTTGTGTACGCATGTCCATAAGATCCTACAACATGGGAGTCATGGCCAAAGGTGGAAGGTTTTTTAAGTTGTCTAACTATTTCCAAGATTGGCCATCATTAATGTGAATTATGATGTGGGAGGGCTTGGTGGTAGTGAATTTGCATCGATGTTACTTTTTCATTGAATCTAGCGTAAATGGTAGGATCTACATCTCATAACTATGTTCTCTTACATGAGATGTGTTGGGTGTGTGTAGAAGTGCGAGAGACACACAAGAAGCACACACAAGGAGCACAAACGCAGCAAGACACACAGAGAAGACGATGGCTGGAATAGCTCTCTCTCTTGATCGATGAACTGAACTGAAGTAAGAGCTGAATAATATCCCTAAGTACAAAGTACCACCACATATGAGAGTACCAAGTATGTGGTAACATGGGGAAAAAACCTCTAGCCAGCACTAGAGTAAAAAGTGCCCATGTATAGGGAAAAGGTTCACATCAAAGCTACACGAGGAACACATAAGTGTAACAAACCCCCCTGGAGCGAATGATGTGAACACATACAGGGAGTGACAGATCAGCCCCCACAAGGTAAGCCTAAAGCTTTGCGAAAAGCTTCAAACTTTTCCCGTGGAAGAGCTTTGGTGAATATGTCTGCCACATTATCTTGTGTAGGCACATATACCAAATCAATATCTCCTGCATGAAGGCGCTCTCTCACATAGTGATAATGCACCTCAATATGTTTGGTCCGTGCATGAAACACTGGGTTTCGTGCAATAGCCAAAGCACTCTGACTATCTGTGAGAATATGCGTAGCAGCATCAATCTCCATGCAAAGATCCATCAATAGGCGTCTCAGCCATATACACTCCACTGTAGCTGTGAAAACTGGCATGTACTCAGCTTCACAACTTGATGTCGCCACTGTAGGTTGCTTCTTACTCAACCAAGATATGCATGAGTCTCCAAGGAAAAAGCAATTACCACTAGTGGACACGCGAGTATCATAACAACCAGCCCAATCACTATCTGTAAAAGCGTGCAAGCATGGCTGAACATCTCTGCCATAAAAGAGACCTAAGCTCAAAGTGCCTCGAAGATATCTAAACACACGTTTGACCGCTTGCCAATGCTTAGTGTCAGGGCTATGCATGAATCGACTCAATTGGGGAACTGCATACTGTATATCCGGCCTTGTGTTGCATGCATATATAAGACATCCCACAGCCTGTTGATAAAGAGAAGTGTCAAATGCATCACTGGAATCCTCAACTGAGAATCTAAATCCTGTCTCAACTGGTGTGGAAACTGGCTTGCAATCCTCAAAGTCAAAACGCTGAAGTAGTTTTTCAACATACTTTGCTTGATGCATAACAATTCCCCCCTCAACGGATACAAATTGGATGCCAAGATAGTAGCTCAAAAGACCAAGATAAGTGACATCAAAAGTATGTTGCAAATCAGCCATAAAAATGTCAAGTTTTGCATCACATGACCCAATCAAGAGTATGTCATCAACATAAAGAACAAGCACTATAAGATCAGCCCCATTTTTGCGTACATAGAGTGTGCTTTCAATCGGACTACATGTGAAGCCAAGAGCAATCAAGTGCTTATGTATTTTGTCATACCATGCACGTGGAGCTTGCTTGAGACCATACAAAGCTTTATGCAAGCAACAAACCATATGCTCTTTCCCTTTCATAGCAAATCCAGGAGGTTGCTTCACATAGACCTCTTCTTGCAAATCTCCATTCAAGAAGGCTGTTTTTATGTCCAATTGATGCACTTTCCAACCTCGATGGGCATCCAATGCAACCATGGTACGAATGGTAGTCATGTGTGAAGTAGGTGCAAAAGTTTCCTCATAGTCAATGCCATATTGTTGCGCATATCCTTTGGCAACCAATCTAGCTTTGTAGCGATCGATGCTACCATCAGATTTTCTCTTAATCTTATAAACCCACTTTGTACCAATGGCATTCTTTCCTTTTGGCAATTCACATAACTCCCAAGTACCATTCCTATGTATGGAACCCATTTCTGATTGCATAGCACTCATCCATTGTGGATCGTCACATGCATCTTCAAAAGAAAGTGGCTCTTCATTACATGCTATAGCAATAAGAGAATAATCCACAAAATTACTTGATGCATGGTGAGAGCTTGATCTTGTTCTACCAAGTAAAGGTGCACTCAATTTGCTGTCCTGCAAAGTTTGTTTCAGCCACTATGGCATAGATTGTGCACTCTTGATAGACATGCGTTCATTATGTAAAACATCTTCAATATGTACATCATGCGTGGGCTGAATTTCATGCTCAGTTTCAGCCATATTTTGTCGCATATGTTCAGCCATATGTGGATGGAAATTTCCAACAGTTTTGACATTTTTTGGCTGAATTTTTTCAGCCATGTTTGGCTGAAAATTATCCACATTTTCAGCCCTATTTGGCTGGAATTTTTCAGCCCTTTGAACCTCAGTTGGCTGGTCTACATGGCCATAGTCAAGCGCACCATTTTGGAACAAAGGCATGAGGGTATCGAACACATCTTGTGAGCTAACTATTGGTAGTTTTTTGCATTCAAGTAGAGGGAGTTTGCAAAAAACTGATTCCAAGCCTCATAAGGAGTGATGACTCTCAATGCTTTTGTAGGGCAGCGATTCAACACATAATTTGCACACATGACCGCTTCCATCCAAAACTTATGAGGAAGATGCTTTCCTTTAACCATACATCGTGCCATTTCAAGTAAAGTTCTATTTTTACGCTCGGCAACACCATTTTGTTGAGGTGTATATGGCACCATACATTGGTGTGAAATACCTCTTTCACGAAGAAAAGCATTAAACTCATGTGACATGTACTCACCACCACGATCCGTGCGTAGAGTCAAAATCTTTTGTGAAGAAAAATTTTCAGCCATAGCTAAAAATGCTTTGAAGCAAGAAAATACCTCATTCTTTGCTTTCATAGGATACACCCATGTATGGCGAGTAGCATCATCAATGAAGGTAACAAAATATACATGCTTCCCAAAAGATGGAGTCTTGATGGGACCACATACATCACTATGAACAAGTTGCAATTTTCTTGTAGTGTGTATGTGACTATCTTTTGGAAAAGAAGCACGATGCATTTTTCCAAGAATGCAACCTTCACATGCATGCTTTTCAATGGACTCAAGTGTAGGCAAGCCAATAACCATGTCCTTATTTTGCAAGTAGAGCAAACTATTGAAGTTTAAATGACCAAAATGAGCATGCCAAAGCTCCATTTCAGCCATGGAAGAAGTATGAGCAACCAAGGCATTCGAGGCAGCCCTCTTGTATGTATCCATGCGATACAAACCATCACATAATGTACCGGACATCACGATAACATCACCATTGCTGAAATCATGAACCATACACTTATCATCAACAAAGTGTACATGAAGTCTAGATTTGGCAATCAACGGAACTGAAATTAAGTTCTTCTTGATACCGGGCACATACAATGCATTTTTCAAGAGAATCACACCTCCATTTGCGGCCGTAAGCTCAATTTCTCCTACTCCAATGATAGGATAAGAGGCATTGTTTGCACACACCACATGTCCTCCTTTAGGTGCAGCCTTCCGGCAATATTTGCATCTCTTCTTCTTTTGCAAATCAACATCATTAGAGGAATGAGTGGAAGAGGAAGCTTGAGGCTTTGGTTTTGATGAACCAAAAGCTGAACCATATTGCTTTTCCCCTTTTGTGAGATAGCAAGTGCTTGCGTTCCTTCAATCAAACCACTCCTATTCACTCTAGATTGCTCTTCTTGCAAAAGATGAGACACAACCTCATCAAATGCATACATATTAGGATTTCCTTTTGCAACCAAACAAAGTGTAGTAGCAAAGCTTTGAAAAGATTCCTGTAATCCTTTCAACAATGTAGAAATGAGTGATGCATCCGGAATGATCTCATCTATGTTTGCCAATTGCTCTTTCAAGTCCTTGATGCGTGTCACATACACATCCACTGACTCATTTTCAGCCATACATACATCCTCAAGTTGCTTCCTCAAGTATGCAACACGTGCTTCATTACGCACGGCATACAAAGAAGCAAGAGTGTCCCATGCCTGTCGTAATGTAGAACATGATCGAATGTGTGGAACTATATGACGCTTCACTGAAAGCGCAATCAAAGCATGAGCTTGAGCATCTTTTCCATCCCATCTAAGCTGCTCCTGTGTAGGTGGAGAAGGAGAAACCACTGTACTCGAAGAAGAAGCTCCATCTGTGACAGTAGATTGTGAAGTAGAAGCACCTGCCGGTCTTCGATCTACATCTGCCACTATGTTCCAAAGTTGTTTTGCAACAAGAACGTGCTTCATCATGTAAGACCACATCGGATAGTTGGTCCCATCAAGCTTATCTTCAGCTTGAAGCATGCCAAACAAGTCATTGTTGCCCGCCATTTCACTAAGGAACAAGAATGTGACAAAATCTTCACTTCGACGAAAACTGAAATGAGTGCTGAAATTTCAGCTCACAAACCGTCACTCTGATGGTGATTCTGACTGCATGAATGGCTTCGAAATGGGGGTAAAACCCCAGCGCACCTGCTGGAAATGTTTCCGAGCTGCTGAAATTCACACTTCTATGCTCTGAAGTCGATTTGCACTGTTAAAGTGCGCGCGCACCGCGACGGAAAAACCAAAACTTGAGAAGAAGCTGAACTTGCTCTAATACCATTGTTGGGTGTGTGTAGAAGTGCGAGAGACACACAAGAAGCACACACAAGGAGCACAAGCGCAGCAAGACACACAGAGAAGACGATGGCTAGAATAGCTCTCTCTCTTGATCGATGAACTGAACTGAAGTAAGAGCTGAATAATATCCCTAAGTACAAAGTACCACCACATATGAGAGTATCAAGTATGTGGTAACATGGGGAAAAAACCTCTAGCCAGCACTAGAGTAAAAAGTGCCCATGTATAGGGAAAAGGTTCACATCAAAGCTACACGAGGAACACATAAGTGTAACAAGATGAAGGTCCATTTAAGATATAATTTTCTTCATTTACTTCTTAAAATCAATATTGATTATTGGGAGACAATGTTTCCCTTATAAAATCTTAACCTTCCACATTAACTTCATGTTAATGGTGATGCGTTTCCAAAATTTCCCTTGTACCTATTTATTTATTATTGATGGGGGTATTGTCCATGGTGCTTATGGGAGAATATGAGCGGAATTCTTTGAAGGAACTCTAAGGATATCATTTATAAATTATTGGAAGAGATGGATGGATACCTCAAGGAAGTGAGGTTGTATAGCTAAAACCTACTGTGTACCAGCCCTGATGCACTTCTGAGTTATAAAGTGGGCCCTTTTAGCTTGCAAACGACACCAAGAAAGTACCTATGTACTTTGGAAATGATACTTGAAACAATTAATCCAAAATCAACTAGTTCAAGAGTAACTAGTGTTGAAAAACTTGCCATTTTAGTCCATACACCTGTTGGGTTTTTTTACTCAGAGCTCACATCATAGTAGCAATTGGTAAAAATCCTTTTGTGGGAGTTCAATTAGCTTAGATAGATAGTGGTTGCAAGTGGAATAAGTTAAAATGATCAACTATGCTATGAGAAACAACTTTAGCAAATCAGATCTTACCCCGATTTTTTAGGGAACAACCAGTAGATGACCAGTAAGCACTTCGAAGACAATTTATCTATGATGCTAGAGACAAATGCCTTGAAATTTTTATAACAGAAACTAAACTTGAAGCTGGTTCCAACAAGCCAAAGATTATGTAAAATGGTTGAGTATTGAGTGAAATATGATAAGAAGAAGTTGACTATTCTGAGTAGTCATAGCGGAGAAGTAGATAGAGATGATCAATGAGCTATATGTATCATAGAACATAATTGTACAAAGTCATTGGCATTGTAATGATGCTCAATACTGATGAATTGAATGATCTATAGTGTGAACTACTCAAGTTCTACAAGTAATCAAGGCGTGAGCTCTGAATGAGGCACCATACCCCACGAGATTTTACAAGGTCCTTTTATAAGTGTTACTTCTAAGTTTGAATTTGAAAGACTTTGGCTCCAATAAAAAAGGTGACTCCGCTAATTTAGGAGATATTTCCTCAACTTGAAGTCATAGATAATATTCCTCCTAACTCCATGAGTTATAAGCTTTTACAAGATTCTCCAAGGGATTAATATTTTACAATGGTAAATGACTAAATAGTTACAAGCTATAGTTCACATGGATCATCAAGTGCTAGTTCCACACAATGTCTTCCATGCTAAGCCAAATGTGTATGCTTGAACATTTGCACCAAGAGCTCCCCCTCAAGCCAAACATCTTGGCTTGCATTGCTTCATCAATCTTCTTAATATCCTATAATCCAATCATGGTTTTAAACCTACAAAGCTTAGTACCATCTAGTGCTTTGGTTAACAAATCAACACACTGCATATTTGTAGATACATATGCTAGTTGAATCTTTTCGCTCAAGTGTTTCTCTCTAACATAGTGATAGTGCACTTCTATATGCTTAGTTCTTGTATGATAAATGGGATTGGCTGCAAGATGCAAAGAACTAGTGTTATCACCAAAGATCATAGGTGAATGTGTGTGAAGTCCCAAATCTGAGTAGAGCATCCTAATCCAAATAGCTTCTTGTGTAGCATTCGCTAATCCCCTGTATTCAGCCTCTGTTGAAGATAGAGCAACAGTTGGTTGCTTCTTAGAAGACCATGAGATGGGTTTATCACCTGCAAAAGATAAATAACCATAAGTACTTCTATCATCCTTACATCCTACCCAATCTGCATTTGAGTACAACCTAATGTCCAAATCTAATGTGTATGGGAAGTAAAGACCTTGATTTTGAGTACCTTTGAGGTACTTCAAAACTCTTTTAGCAGCTTCCAAGTGAGGTGGTCTAGGTTTATGCATGAGTTGACTCAAAACACTTACTCCATAACATATGTCAATCCTTGCTAATGTTGCATAGTTTAAACTCCCAACTATGCTTTGATAACCTGCAATGTCTTTAAGCAAATCACCTTCATGAGCACTCAATTTTTTATTTACCTCCATAGGGGTGTTAGCTACTTTTCCATCTTCCAAGTGGAACTTCTTCAACATGTCCTGCACATATTTCCTTTGAGTGATGTAGATTCCAGAGTTAGTGTATACCAATTCAAGTCCAAGAAAATATTTTAGTAACCCTAGGTCATTAATCTTAAACTCCTACATCATTTGGTTTTTTATTTGTTTAATGCCATTGGCATCACTACTTGTAAGAATGATGTCATCAACATATACACATAAGTATATCAATTTTGGGTTACTCCTCTTAATAGAGAAAAATCTGCCTTGCGCATCATGAATCCTTAGTCTTGAAGATAAGTTGATAGCCTATGGTTCCATGCCGTAGGTGCCTGCTTCAAACCATAAAGAGCTTTCTTTAATTTGCATACATGATTTACCTTGCATGGATCTTCATAGCCATGAGGCTGAGCCATGTTAACCTCCTCTAAAATCCACCCATTGAGAAAAGCATTTTTCACATCTAGTTGATACATATTCCAATTTCTAGATGCAGCTATACTTACCAATACTTTGATGGTTCGCATCTTAGCCACTGGTGAAAAAGTTTCTTCATAGTCTACTCCATGGGTTTGTGCAAAACCCTTAGCCACAAGTCTAGATTTGTACCTATTTATGGATCCATCTGAGTTCCTTTTGATTTTGTGAATCCACCTAGAACCAATTACCTTCATTGATGCTTTCTTGGGTATTAGCTCCCAAGTATCATTCTCTTGTAGTGCTTCTATTTCTTCATCCATAGCCTCCTTCGATTCTGCTTTGGTACTTGCTTCTTCATATGAAGAAGGTTCTTCAAGTGATGAATCCTTAGCAAGATAAATCGAATGCTTAGTGACTAATGAAGTATCATACCCATATCTGATTGGCTTCTTACTCTCTCTTTGTGGTCTTCTTAAGGCTTGGTTGGATGAATCAAGTATGTCCTCCAACCTCTTCATCTTGACCTTGCCCTTTGATTTCCATGCTTTAAATTCTTCCAAGTTGATGGTGTCCTCATCATCTGATTTGATGTCTTCAATTGTGCTTGGCTTCTCCTTGGTGAGGCTTGGAAATTCTTCTTCCAAGTCATATGGAAATTTGACCTTCTTGCATTCACTTTCAAACCAAGAGTCATTCTCATCAAACACGTCTCTACTGACCATAAATCCTTTGTTGGATGGATTATAAAGCCTATAACCCTTTTGATTTATATCATACCCTATGAAGATGCATTTCTCTACCTTAGGGTCTAACTTACCTCTGATTTGCCTCATTTGTACTGGGTTAGAAGCTTGAGGAACCTACTCCATGCTCTTGGCAAGCTCATTTCTAATCCACATGAGTTTACCCATTTCATGGTCTACTCATTTTGTGTCTCACACATTCTTTGTTTTGTGAGAGTACTTTACTTTTCATTTTGCTTCTGCATGCGTACTCTCTACATGGCATTAGAGTGCTAGGTGGAGGTCTTGGTGGTGCGTTTGGTGGTCATTTTGGTGGTGGTGGTGCGTGAGTGGTGGTGGCTTTGCTTTCTCCTCATTTAGAGAGGCTTTTGCCATCATAGTTACTCTTTTTGTCCTCATTTTGCCCATTTTCCCACCCTCCCACCCTTTCTGTCACTCTTTACCTCCCTCCCACCCTTGCATTTGGTGGTATTTTGTGCTCATTTTGTGGTTCATTATTGTAACCTTCGTGTAGAGACTATATTATCTTGTCATACAACATGGCAATTTCTTGAGCTCCCTGCATTTATCTCAGTTTTTGAAGTGTTTATAAACACTTTGTATAATTATTGATGCATCTCATTGTTTAAAAGTATCTATAAACACTCTTGTTATGCTCCCGGTGGCATTCATGTGTTACTGTGTATAGCACCATGTGTAGTAGTTCGAGCCTTTGAATGTCTGCACTGGATGATCACGGCATCACAAATCTGTTGCATTCGATTGCAAGTATCTCTCATCTCTTTGGATGCAATACAAGAAGGCAACTCGGATTTTCTTGCAGACATCGCAGCAAGCATTATCATTCTATCTTGTTTTCAAGGATCAATGGACCTACAGCTACACCATTTCACTCTATAGCAGAGAGCGCGAGACAAATAGAAAGGTAGTGAGACAAGTGCCAGATCCATCGTTGAGTGTTGCATCGTCTTCTTCGACATCTCTCTCTCTGAGAGAGAGTACCAGAATGCTAGAGCGCAATGGACAGTGCTAGAGCTGAAGTGCTAAAGCTCGAGCTGGACCGGAGTGGACACTCTATACATGATTCTCCTACGCTATCACTAACAATCTCATCAGGTTGTTGAGGAGGAAACTACAGAGCGACTGGTTGCCAACCTACGGGTTGTTCAGGAAGAAGCTACAGAGCACTGGGCCATATTCAGTGAGAGGCGAGAGAGACAAAGAAAGATAGCCAGACAGACATAGAGAGGGATTCTTCCCCTGCATACGACTTGCTCCTCCTCCTCTTTAGGAGCAGTACGATCAATCCTCTATGTGCCACAAGAGTGCCGACTGTTGAAACCACCTGTCATGCCATTCCTTTCTTCTGTGCAAGAGAGAGAGAGTCGAACGGGCATCATTCTGTTGCCCTTCTCTGTGCAGACTATTGCAGATCTTAAGTCGGAGTGCAAAATTGAATGTGCAACTAGCTTAGCACCAAAGAGTCTGACACCCATTATAGCTTGGCAGCCATATCTTTGGACCTGCACACCACTCAGCTTCAGCACCACTTTCCTCAACAAAAGAGAGACAACGTGAGGAATTGCACTGCCATCACAAATTAGGATTATCTAATACATTGTATTCGCTCCTCGCTCGTGGTGCAGGCATCGGTTCCAACCATGCATGCATGGATCCGCAATCTCATGTACTAATCAGAGATCCAGAGAGGCCTATTTTTGGTGCACTTCAGCAAGCCAAAGGAAGGCTTGTATAGGAAAGGTGGTGACTCTCCATTCGGAGAAAGAGAGTGAGAGAGGGGGTGGGGGCACCATATCAGTCACTCAAGAGATAAGTGACATGAATCTAACGAATCAAAGCATAGCTCACCATACTTGGTATCACCTGCCAATCGCCACAGCTGACGGACAGTAGCCATATTTGGTATATCAGATAATGGTGGTCCGCGGAGCTCTTTTACATCATGACTGATGTATGACATCAAAAATACAGGTGCATTTAGAGAATATTTGCACCCCTGCCATGCCACGTGAAGTAGCTGAAAATGTGCTTATCACATTAGGATTTATTATTTAAGTCCATTCATTTTTTTAGACTAGGTCCCATTCACAGTACCTTGGAAAATTCATATTCGAAGGACATGCTATACTCAGTCATAACCATGAAAAATGTTTCGCCTATCACATGGTTTGTAACAACTACTTTTCTCATTACGCTCTTCAAGGTTCTTGTAACGTAAAACTAGAACTTATGCCACATACATCCAAGAACTCATCTTATCATAGGAAACCTTGTATTTTTAACGGTACCCAACATTAATTTTGCACCTACATTGGCATTCCTCATTGTAATAACCAAAGTTTTTATTCTCTCTTGATGGTCACCTCACCTTGGCACTGAGATCAAGTCCTCACATCAAGGTCACAACATATCCAAACAAAGTCTAAAGGTGAGAACCCAACCCATCTACAGTCCTCATATACATTTTCTAATACCAAAGTGGTAGTACCGTTCTTGGAATAGAATAATCCAATGTCATAGCAACCTCTCAATCCAAAGTTGTATGTGCTCACACAATTATGCTCTACCCTTATGAACAATACTTGCAAACCAAAGTGCATGGTTAGACCATGGTATGGAATGCAAGTAAGGCTCATAATAATTCCAAAATCAAGAGCAATGTGAGAGGCAAAGTGAAGTGCCTGGAAATTAATCCAAGGTTCACAAATACCAATCACAGAACCCATGATCTTGCCCTCCTGTATGCATACATGAAGTGCAAGGGTGGACCAATTACATCAATCACTTTTTATACAACATAAAATGCCATGGATTACAAATAAGGATCAATGGCTTTAATGTCTTCAAGTCCTTCATTATTGTTCGTCTTCCATTTGGTTCCAATGCTCCAAGTAGCTTTGAGCTTGTCCGAGTAATTCCATGTTGGAGAAAAGGATCAAGATGCATCAAACATACTTCCAAAAAAATCCATTTAAAAGACATCAATAGGATATGTGAATTGACGTGCGGTACATAGTGTATGAACATGTTAAACTTCATTACATCACTTTACATAAACATAAGGCTCAATAAATAAATAACGATCAACATTGATGAGCCGTTTTTAAACATCGAATGGACCTTGTACGAGAGAAACACACGGGCCTGTGCAACCAAAACATCGCCTCCTTACAAACTGGCGGGAAGAAACTGTACTAACTTGTGCAAGTAAAAAACAGTCATAACATATCTCCACCCCCGTGGGCAACAAGCTCCGAAGTGCCCATCATTCTGTTATGCTTCAAAATAGTCGACCTACCATGCACACACTATATACCTACAATAGCAAAAGTTGAAAGTGTGTCTGAGCAATCGCTTTACTCCAAATGGAAAAGCATCTCAGTATGGCGCTCTCATTTGATCCAATCAAGGATAGTTTTCGGAGGTCCAAACAAGCTCTTGTTCATTCTGCTTGCGGGCACTCCCTAGCAAAATTCCTAGGTTTCCCACAGGACTAACATGCTGAGCCTTCTCCTGCACCTCAGCCACCGCTCGAGATGCATCTAGTCGATACACTTCGTTTCTTTTTATGGCTCAGCTCAGTTCATTGTAACATGCCCTGGACAAACTACTGTGCAGCAGGTATGTTCCGAGAAAGCACTAGAGGTCTATGTCTCTGAGCTTGAAAATCTATGATATCTTTACATGCCTGGCGTTCTAAAAAGCCTGCTTGCTAGCCACCTTGGATCACAGGACTAGACTAACCTTTAAGGTATTACACACACCCTTTTCGACTCCGCAGACTTGTTTCATTCTGCTCTTGACGGCCGATTTGGGGAGGTTCCTGACTACGGCTGCGAATATGAATAGTCCGGTAAGCTTCTCCAAAGCAACGGACTCACTGAGTTATTTAGTTTTGTCGTGCAGAAAGAGTCAGAGAAACGGCACATCAGCACCTGCGTCGCGGGCAAAAACTTGTCTGTTGTCAATGCATGTAAATCCGTTACGAGGACTATCAGTTGCCCCCATGTACTTCGCTCCGACGTCGCTGAATATCCATGATCGGGATTTAGTTTCCTCAGAACTTAGATGGATCAACAAACTGCCTCATCGCAGTTGAGAGATTCCTAGAACTAAAAAAAAAAACTGAAACACAAATGGCACCGAGAAATGAACGCATTTGACGGGTTATCAAAATTAGGAACTGACCGCTCATATAAACGAGAAATAGAGCGTCAAGATGGTGCAGGCACTATAAATGAAGATGGTAGGGTAGAGCTTATCCGCCATCTCCACACAGGGATGGTTGGGAATCGGGATTTGATGTTTGTGTGGCACTAGAAAGAGAGAGCAACAAGAAAGAGGTGGGAACTTGAAAAAACAGTCGTCGATTTGAAAAGCTACTGGTTGAGAAGTCTAAAATTGCCATGGCAGAAGAAGCGTTGCCTCGCCTCAGGCCTGGATGGAGGTTGAACTGGAACTTGGAAGGCATGAAACCGAAACTCGACAAGGGTGAATCCTGCCTAACCAGATTTTGTCTGTTCCCTCATGCACTTGTTTACCCCAACGGAAGCAGACAAGGGATCCTCCCGCTCCAGCCATGCCATTTCAAATTGTCAGATGTCTGTTTTGTATCCTCATTCCTAGGTTCTAGCTCAACTAAGCATAGACAGAAGCCCGGAGCCTGGAGACCGGAGGGACCGCCACTTCTCAAGGCAGATTCCAAGTTCCAATTCCATAGAAAGACTCAAAACGTTGCATCCAATGACGGCTGTTATAATCTTTATTCACTTAAAATCTGCTCGTTTTTGCATTCGAACCTATGATCGGGAGAAACATCTGACTTCTCCATTCGTGCCTCAGACACACAGCGTTGGCAAGGCATACTATGAGCACGCATATAACTATCTGTTGCTTGATCGCATGACGTTGATCTTTAACTTGTACCTAATATAGACTTTGCAAACCATATCGAATTACAACCACCGAAATGGGGGAGCAAGCACCAAAATTTTAACCCTCGATAGCACCAGTGAGACTCGCGCACCACTGAGTGCAACCAGCACGGAATAGCACCGAAAACACAACGAAAGACCAGCGGGAAATCAACAAAGCACCCGAAGAAGGACTAGAATGAGCAACGATGCAGCGGATTCTTCGTGATAAGGAAATGGAGCATCAATGGTAGTGTCTGTACATGGGGAGCTTTGACGGTGATGAATGGAATTGTCAGACGGTGTGCATTGGTAATTGCAGAGGACATTCGAGAGCGGAAATCATCGGAGAATCCCACCGTATTTTCACCGAAGTGTTTCCACCGTAATATTACCAGACTATCATCACCGAAATATAGTTGGAGTGCTATTACCGTAAGATGACCAGAGCGCAGGATTTATTAACAAACCATACGAAACGTATTGGAAATCACTGGAATATGATAGGAAGACCGGATTCCGTTCACTCTGCACTGATCTTCCTTCTGCCCGAGGTCTCGACTCTCGACTCTCGCCTGAACACAACGTCCGAAGCCATCTCTTCTGGTGGGTGACGTTCCGCTGAACCGCTCTTAAAACACTACCAAATCGACTATATTCGAGCGAGCTTCTACTACTACCGCGAATGGGCGTGGAGATGGAGACAACCCCCGTAGTGTCGATAGAAATTATGCGCGCAAATAATTATGCATGACGCACAGGCATTCGCCGAACAACTGTGCAGAATAGCCATAACAGTGCGATATATTGTATTTAACAGTAAGTTCGCGATAGCAATACAGGACATAACCGAACTTGTAGAGTATCCATGCGTAATATTGGTAATCGTTGCTAATTCGTTGCCAGCACTGGATTGGTGAACCATAATCGTGCATATCGCGACACCCGATGAGTGCAAGAACTGGAGTCATTTCAACACATCGCAGGGTAGCGGATTAGCATTGGACACACAGTTCACGGGGTACGAACGCACACAACTTAGACAATTGGCATGTGTGGAATGTCAAGGACAAAAGAGCTTTAGGTCAGCTGTTACTTGCCTGTGACGAACTAACAAAAGGACATATCACAGCCTGCAAGATGTCCAAGGATGCTTGGGATATGTTAGCTGCTTTGTATGAAGAAAAAACCCCTTCGAAAATATATGCATTAGAGGCCGAGTTTAATAATTTGACCATTCGGCCACACGACACAATTACCAAGGTCATAGCCCAATTTGAGGACTACCAGCGTAAATTAGCACTATGTGGTAGGCAGATCTCTAGTGAAGACATGGCCATTAGGCTTCTTAACAAGTTACCTAAGTCATACGAGACATTTGTCACAACTTTGTATAATCGCGGCCAAGTCTTATCTTGGGAAGAGGTTCATCGACTATTGCTCCTTCACGACTCACGAGCCAAATCGACTTCCTCCCAGGAGTCTGCCATGAAGGCCACAGGCCCATTCAATAAGGGCAAAACCACAAGTCATCATGCTAGCAATGGATCTAAGCAAGGATCGCAAAATTCATCGAAGAAGTTCACCTGTAATTTTTGTGGAAAATCAGGACACTTAGAAAAGTTTTGCTATAAAAAGAAACAATCATCAAAGGCTTCTACATCTAGGCAAGCATCCAAAGGATCCCAACATAGATCCCAATGATCAAGTGAGGAACTCTTCATCTCCACAGAAGCCAATGTCCTAGTTACTTCTAGCTCCCCGCATGAGTGCATCTTTGATAGCGGAGCTACCTCCCATATGTGCAAAGACAAGGACTCCTTTGAAGAACTCGAAGAGCACACGGGAGAAGTATATATTGGCAACAACAAAACTTTACCCATCGAAGGAAAAGGGAAAGTTCAAATTACCAACAATCAGGGGGAATACAAGTCTTTATCCAATGTTCTCTTTGTCCCAAATTTATGTATGAATCTATTTTCCGTCAAGGACATTATAGATCAGGACAAACAAGTATGGTTTGATAACACCTCAGTTAAGGTAGTTGATCCCCATACAAAGGATGTCATTGCTCAAGGTATTGAAGAAAAGGGCCTCTACAAACTATCTTGCTTTGCATCCAAAGAATCAACCTCAAGTTTGTGGCACCAAAGATTTGGCCACACTTCTTACTTATCAAAAATCTCTTCATCCCAACTTGTGAAGGGATTGCCAAAGATAGGGCAACTTACGGATGTCTGCCATGCTTGCACCCAAGGCAAGCAACATAGGGCCCCTGTTCCCAAGGAAGCTTCAACACGAGTGAGGAACCCTCTAGCCCTCATCCACATGGACTTATGTGGACCTATGAATACCCCATCCCTGAGTGGATCCCTCTACTTTTATCTTCTAGTAGATGACCACTCTCGCTATATTTGGGTGTACTTTTTGAATTCAAAGGCAGACACATTCTCTAAGTTTCAAACTTGGATCAAGGAAGTTGAGATTGAAGCTTCGACTAAAGTTAAAACCATCATATCAGATGGAGGTGGTGAGTTTATCAATCATGACTTTGATAACTTTCTCAACCAGAAAGGGATCAAAAGACAAGTCACTCAACCTCATACTCCATCCCAGAATGGAGTAGCTGAAAGAAAGATACGCAGTGTGATGGAAATGGCAAGAACTATGCTTCATCACAAGGATCTTCTCTACAAGTTCTGGGCAGAAACCGTGCATACTGCCGTTCACATTCTTAATCGAGGATTTACAAGTGCATTACACAACAAAACACCCTTCAAAGCATACTATGGAAGAAAACCAAATGTGAATTACTTTCGAGTCTTTGGTAGTGAAGCTTTTGTCCATGTACCAAAAGAAGATAGAAACAAGTTACAATCAAAGTCCAAGAAACACATATTCATAGGGTACAGTGTCAATCAAAGGCCTACCGTCTATATGATATGGAAAACCACTCCATCACCATTTCGAAGGATGTGATCTTCAATGAAGCTTCCTCATATTCAAGAAAAGATTCAAGTACAAGTCTTAGTCCACCTATCTGCACTTCAGAGGGGGACTTAGTATTTCCAAACTCCAACTCAGAAGCAAGTACTTCAAGTCATCTGAAAAGATGTCAAAGACTTATTGACAAGAGATAGTGAGAACAAAGTCATTATGTCAATTACACCTTAATGCATCAGATTCAACAAATCCCAGAACCCTCGAATTACAAAGAAGCTCAAGGACAACCTGAGTGGGAAGAAGCTATGCAAGTTGAAATGGATGCAATCGAGAAGAACAAAACTTGGACTCTTGTACCTAAGCCCACAAATCATCAAGTCATAGGAAATAAGTGGCTTTATAAAGTTAAGTACAAGTGAGATGGCACATTAGACAAGTACAAAGCAAGATTGGTAGCTAAGGGATACAAGCAACATGACATTGACTATGAAGAAACCTTTGCTCCTAGTGCAAGATTAAAAACCATAAGAATCATCTTAGCACTCAGTGCTCACTTTAAGTGGTCCATTTACCAGCTGAACGTCAAAAGTGCATTCCTCAATGGAGATCTTCAAGAAGAAGTATATGTTGAACAACCTCAAGGCTTCAAGATCAAAGGCAAGAAAGATCAAGTCTACAAGCTTCACGAGGCACTTTACCGACTTAAGCAAGCTCCCAGTGTTGGAGCAGAACAATCATCAATAGTGATTATATGAAGATCAAATTGAGAAGATATGTGGAAGAATGAAGATTACTTTCAGAGGAAGAAAATAGAATCAGAAAGGTTTCTTTTGTATATTACTCTTGTAAATAGTTCAATGTATTTTGAAAAAGATGACGAGTTAGACTCGTATATATATCTACAGATACGTATTCATAGTAGGAGAGAGTGATATAGATCAGATAGAGAGGAATAGGTGAAGAGGTGATGAACATTGTATGTATCATCAACCATATGTATGAAAAGTAATGAAGAAGAAAGTGTTGTAGAATTCTGCGTGTCGATCTTCTCTCCCATTCTCCTGTGCTTAATTTTTTGAAGAATCCTTTTGCACGTATCTAAGTCCATAGCTAATCTATCTATGGCTAGAATTTGAGAGATTAATTTCAATCAGGCTGTGAGAATTTTGTTTAGGAACATTCATATGTGAAGATGTTCTGAGAGTCGAGAAATCTGGCGCACATTTCATCTTTAAAGAAATGGTCAGTGCTCAGTCTACAGTGTAAAGTTTTACACAAGTGAGGGCTCAAAATCTAAGTTGGAAGGTAAGCTATCTATGGCTAGAAGATCTTGATCAAACGGGTTCAGAGTTGGGAGAACCAGTGCTAAGAAGTTGCAGGTGTCAAAGTCGCCATTGCAGAGAAGCACTTTCAGACATAGGTAAAGTGTTTCACACATTTCTCAGTGTGTACTTAATCTTTTTGAGAGATTTAACTTGGCAAAGTTGCGCAACCTTAAGGCGAAGTGTTGTGCAAAGTTTTATCAAAAACTTTACAGGATTGATTAGTCAATGAGTGACTAATCTGCAGCAGACTTTTCTGAAGAAACTGAATTTTTCAGAATAATCAATTTTCTGATAATTTGGTGAAGATTATCTAAATTAGGTGGAGTCTAAAGTTGATCTTGATATAGAGGTGATCTAAATTCAAGGTCAACTTGTTCTTTTGGAGATTAACACTCTCCATCAGTGGTATCAGAGCAGGTTGTGTCAAAATTGAAGTGAAGAAGACTCCGACTATTGCAGAAGTACAAATCTTTACATCTTGAAGGTGCAGAAGGGTAAAGGTTGAAGAAAACTTGAAGGAAGACATACAAAGAGCATCAAAAGGATCAGAAGGAGCAACATTCGAAGTAAAGGTACATTTATTATCTGTAAAGGTTAAAGATTTGAAGCTACAGGTGAAGTAAAGATGGGAGATAGTCTCCAAATTGAAAAGTTGGATAGAGAGAACTATCCTGCATGGTCAATGAGGATGGAAGCTCACCTTATGAGCAAAGATCTGATAGGATACATCACAGGAGATGAAGAAAAGCCAGAATTCAGGGATCCTAGTGTTCCAACTAGGGAGGAGCTTGCAGATTTGAAGAATTGGATGAAGAAGGATGCTCAAGCAAGAAGCATCATCTACATGGCAGTAAATGACTATTTGCTTCCTCACATTAGAGGACTTGAGAGTGCTTGTGACATTTGGAATGCTTTGGAAGAGCATTTTCAAAATACAACCAAATCAAGGAAGGCTTCACTATGGGCAGAGTTTACTACCTTCAAGAAGAAGGCCTCACAATCAATCTCTGATTATGTGACAAAGATGAAGGACATTGCAGATTCTTTAGGTGCAGTTGATGAAGATATTGAAGAAGACAAATTGGTAAGACAAATACTCACAGGGCTAAGAGGAGATGAGAAATGGAAGCCTTTCATTTTATCTACAGAACTTTCATTAGATCACTTTACTCCTGATTTGAATCAATTGTTAGGTCATATGCTAACTTTTGAGAATGATATCAAAGGAGATGTTGATAAGAGTGCAGGTCATGCAATGTATTCTAAAGACAAGAAGAAAGCCAACAAAGGGAAGCAACAATCAGGTGAAGAAGAAGGTACATCAAACCAAGCAAACTTCATAAGAGGAAGAGGAAATGGCAGAAGTAGAGGAAGAGGCAGAAACAACAAAGAGAATGCAAGAGCTTGTTGGATATGTGGTAAGACCAATCATCTATCTCATGATTGTTGGCATAATAATCAAAACAATGGCAATTATCAGAACTTTAATCAAAGAGCAAGAGGTGGTAGATTTCAGAGAGGAAACTTCAGAGGTAGAGGTGGTAGGAATTCTTTTGGAAGAGGTGGTGGAAGAAACTTCCAAAGTCAATTCTATAATAACACCTACTACAACTATGCATCAGATCAGAAGGAGGATTCAACTCTCATTATGAATACATGTGAAACCTCACATGAAGACATGAGAGTGTTTTATATTGATTCAGGATGTAGTAATCATTTGAGTGGAAATATTGCTTTGATGACTGACCTAGATCATAATGCAATTAATCATACAGTTCAGACAGGTGATAATACAAAGCATAAGGTAAAGTCAATTGGTTCAGTCAAAGCTAAGGATGGGAGCACTCTTCTGAGTAAGGTACTTTATGTTCCCACAATTCCAAAGAATTTGATCAGTGTAGGTCAAATTGTGGAAAAAGGTTATGAGGTAAGGTTCACCAATGATGGAGTTTATGTGGAAGACCCTAGTCAAGGGTATAAACAAGTTATTGCAGGAAAGAAAGAAGGAAGGCTCTTCACATTGAAGGTACAAGGAAATGTTGGACATGCTATGTTCACATATGGAGAGCAAAAGGTGTCAGAGTTGGATCTTTGGCACAAAAGACTTGGACACTTTAATGAAAGAGGTATCAAAGAAATGATTAACAATGATTCAGTGCTTGGATTGCCTAACATTGCAGGTCAACACATGACATACAGATGTGAGGCATGTCAATTAGGTAAGGCTCATAAGCAATCCTATTCCAAGCATGGGTTTATGTATTCAGAAAGACTTGAATTGGTGCATACAGATGTGTGGGGTCCTTCAAAGGACTTTAGTATAAATGGTTCAAGATATTATGTCATATATGTTGATGATGCTACCAGGTGGATCACAATTTATGTGATTAAGGAAAAGTCAGAAGTGTTTAATACATTTAAACACTATCATGCATATGCAGAAAGGATTACAGGTCAAAAATTGAAGAGACTAAGGTCAGATGGAGGGGGAGAGTATTTTTCAAATGAGTTCAATGATTATTTGTGGAATGCAGGTATAAAGAGAGAAGTTACTTGCAGGTACTCTCCTCAACAAAATGGGGTAGCAGAAAGAAGAAATAGGACTCTTGTTGAATTTGCAAGGTCCATGATGAAAGAGAAGAATTGCCCAAATTATTTGTGGGCTGAGGCTGTTAATACAGCTACATATTTGGTTAATAGATTGCCTTGTAAAGCTTTGCAGGGTATGACACCATATGAAGCTTGGTGGGGTAAGAAACCTACCTTGGATCATTGCAGAATATTTGGATGCTTGGCATATGCATATGTGCCATCTCAATTGAGGCATAAGTTGGAGCCTAAGGCAGAGAAGTATGTATTCATTGGTTATGATGATAAGCAAATGGGATACAGGTTGTGGAGTCCATCCACAAAGCAATTTATTGTATCCAAGGATGTTACATTTGATGAGCAAGGTACTTGGTATGCAGGTAAATATAATGTACATGCAGATGATGAAGAAGTAGTGGAACAAAGGAAAGGTAAAGCAAAGATTCAATTACTTGATGAAAGTGAGAGTAATGAAGTGCAGACTGAAGTTGAAGAGAGGCCAAGGTTTGATCCAGAATGTGATGAACCAGAGACCTCAAGAAGTGCAGAAGTTAGAAGGTCATCTAGGCACAAATGGCAACCTACAAGGTATAGCTATGACACTTCATTCTTGACTACTAAAGATTATGCTTATTTGGTAAAAGCAGATGAAGATCCTTCTACATATGAAGAAGCCAAAGGGAAGAAGAATTGGGAAGATGCTATGCAAGAGGAGTATGATGCATTGATAGAGAATCAAACATGGGATTTGGTTCCTAAACCTAATAGTCAGAAGATCATTGGATGTAAGTGGGTTTACAAAACAAAGAGATTTGCAGATGGAAGTGTGTCTAGGTACAAAGCTAGACTTGTTGTGAAAGGGTATGCACAGACATATGGAGTGGACTATGATGAGACTTATAGTCCTGTGGCAAAGATGACAACCATCAGGACACTCATTGCAATTGCTGCTTGTAAAGGTTGGAAGTTGTCTCAATTAGATGTTAAAAATGCTTTCTTGAATGGTTACATTTCAGATGAAGTCTACATGGAGCAACCAGATGGGTTCAAAGATCAAGTGAGTCCAAATTATGTATGTAAGCTCAAGAGAGCTTTGTATGGATTGAAGCAAGCCCCAAGGGCTTGGAATTATAGGCTTGTAAAATTCTTGAATGATCTTGGATTTCAAGCATCAAAGGCAGATAGTAGCTTGCTAGTCAAAGCAAGTGAAGATGGATTCATTTATGTGTGTATTTATGTTGATGACATAATACTTACAGGAACAGATGATAAGGGGATACAAATGATCAAGAAGCAGATGGAGAAAGAGTTCAAAATCAGTGATTTGGGGAACCTATCATTCTTCTTGGGAATGGAGATTTCTTATACTCAACATGGAGTATATGTGACCCAAGAAAGGTATCTTAAAAATTTGCTAACCAAATTTAAAATGGAAGATTGCAGGGTTGCACCTACACCTTTGGAAGTGAACCATAAATTGTCTAGGTTTGGAGGAGAAGAGTTCAGAGATATAAAACTCTATCAAAGTTTGGTTGGTAGCTTGATTTATGCTACATTGACAAGGCTTGACTTGTCATATGCAGTTGGTGTGCTTTCACAATTCATGCATTGTCCTAGAAAGGAACATTGGATTGCAGGACAAAGAGTACTTAGGTACATCAAGGGTACACTCAAAGAAGGGTTGTACTATGGGTTTACTTCAGATACAAGAATCAAGATATATAGTGATGCAGATTGGGCAGGTAATGTGGATGATAGAAGATCAACACATGGATACTTGTGCTATGTAGGAGACAAATTGATTTCATGGTGTTCCAAGAAGCAACATACAGTTGCTTTGTCATCTACAGAGGCAGAATATAAAGGTATGGTGGAAGCTGCAAAAGAGGTAATATGGCTAAAGACACTTTTGAAAGTTTTTGATGTGATTCAGAGTACTCCTATTATTTGTGGAGACAATATGAGTTCATTATACTTGGCAGCTAATCCTGTATTTCATGCTAGAACTAAGCATATTGAAATACAGTATCATTTTCTGAGAGAGAAGGTCATTGAGAAGGAAATTGAAGTCATACACACCCCTACAAAAGATCAACTTGCAGATATGATGACTAAAAGTTTGGATGGACCTAAGTTGCAGAGGTTTAAAGATATGGCAGGAATAAAGAAGAT
>MU260109.1:182500-227500 GCA_020310875.1 Ceratopteris richardii
CTAATGACTCATACAACATCTAATTTCTCTATTGACTTGCTCTCTCATATTTGCCCTGACATTTTTACTTGTATATATAGGCAAATATGTACAAGCTCATAACCATACAAAAGTATAAGTGAGCTATCTCTAAATTAATGTACATATGTATACACATCTTCATCCTTTGAACACATGCTTCATATCTTGATCTTTTCTTCAGTCCTTGACTTCAAACCTTCATCAAAACTTCAATTGTTGATTGCCCTGCACCAACAGCTCCACCTCAATCATGAATTGAGGTTTTCTCTATCTTCTTTATACCTGCCATGTCTTTGAATCTTTGTAGCTTTGGTCCTTGCTTTTGGTTAGCATATCAGATATCTGATCTTTTGTTGAAGTATGTATTACTTCAATCTCCTTATCCATCACCTTCTCTCTTAGAAAGTGATACTGAATCTCAATATGTTTAGTCCTAGCATGAAAAACAGGATTAGCAGCCAAATACAATGAAATCATGTTATCCCCATGAATAGTGGGTGTATTCTGGATGATGTCAAAACTCTTCATAAGAGTCTTAAGCCATATCACTTCCTTTGCAGCTTCAACCATACCTTTGTACTCAGCCTCTGTGGATGATAAAGCAATTGTGTGTTCCTTCTTTGAACACCATGAAATTAACTTATCTCGCACATAACACAAGTATCCATAAGTTGATCTCCTGTCATCTAGATTACCTTCCCAATCTGTATCACTATATATCTTGATGTTTGTATCTGATGTAAAACCATAATGCAAACCTTCTTTGAGTGTACCCTAATGTACCTCAACACTCTTTGTCCTTCAATCCAATGTTCTTTCCTAGGACAATGCATGAATTGAGATAATACTCCAATTTCATATGACAAGTCAGGTCTAGTTAATGTAGCATAAATCAGACTACCAACCAAACTTTGATATAGCTTCATGTCCTTGAACTCTTCTCCTCCATATCTGCTCAATTTTTTATTCACCTCCATTGGAGTAGGTGTTACCCTGTAATCATTCATCTTAAACGTGATCAAAAAGTTTTTCAAATACCTTTCTTGAGTTACATACACTCCATGTTGAGTGTATGAGATCTCCATGCCCAAGAAATATGACAAGTTTCCCAAGTCACTGATCTTGAACTCTTTCTCCATTTGTTTCTTTAGGCTTTGAATGCCTTTCTCATCTGTACCAGTAAGAATTATATCATCAACATATATGCACATGTAAATGAACCCATCATCACTTGCTTTAACAAGCAAGCTACTATCTGCTTTAGATACTTGGAAACCAAGTTCCTTCAAGAACTTCACAAGTCTATAATTCCATGCCCTTGGGGCCTGCTTCAAACCATACAAAGCTCTCTTGAGCTTACATACATAATCTGGATACCTTTCATTTATGAATCCTTGTGGTTGCTCCATGAAAACATCATCTGAAATATAACCATTTAGAAAAGCATTCTTCACATCTAATTGACATAATTTCCAACCTTTACATACAGCAATAGCTATGAGTGTCTTGATAGTTGTCATCTTTGCCATAGGACTATAGGTCTCATCATAATCTATACCATATGTTTGAGCAAACCCTTTCACAACAAGTCTAGCTTTATACCTAGACACACTTCCATCTGCAAACCTCTTTGTCTTGTAGACCCAATTGCATCCCATGATCTTCTGACTATTTAGTTTAGGAACCAAATCCCATGTCTGATTCTCCATCAATGCATCATACTCTTCCTGCATAGCCTTCTCCCAATTTTCCTTACCTTTTGCCTCTTCATATGTAGAAGGATCTTCATCTGCCTTAACCATATAAGCATAATCTTTGGTAGCCAGAAAAGAAGTTTCATATTATAATGGATTTTAACTTTCAATCATACTCTGTACACACACATACAGTTACACATACTTTTGTGAAATAAGAATCAATGTTGACTCAATCAATTACAATAGACTTTAATTCTCAATCATACACCCACATACAATTACACATACTATTGTGAAATGTTTGTCTGTCTGTCTGTCTATATTTATGTCAATCTATCTATTTGTGTGTCTGTCTGTCTATTTACCTATGTGTCTATCTATCTATTAATCTCTTTTTTTGTCTATCTCTCTGTCTGTCTCTCTGTTTATCTCTATGTATGTCTATCTGTTAGTCCCTCTCTCTCTCTCTCTCTCTCTCTCTCTCTCTCTCTCTCTCTCTCTCTCTCTCTCTCTCTCTCTCTCTCTCTCTCTCTCTCTCTCTCTCTCTCTCTCTCTCTCTCTCTCTCTCTCTCTCTCTCTCTCTCTCTCTCTCTCCCCCTCCCTCCCTCCCTCCCTCCCCCCCTCTCTCTCTCTCTCTCTCTCTCTCTCTCTCTCTCTCTCTCTCTCTCTCTCTCTCTCTCTCTCTCTCTCTCTCTCTCTCTCTCTCTCTCTCTCTCTCTCTCTCTCTCTCTCTCTCTCCCTCGCTCTCTCTTTATATATATATATATATATATATATATATATATATATATATATATATATATATATATATATATATATATATATATATATATATATATATATATATATATATATATATATATATATATATATATATATATATATATATATATATATATATATATATATGTGTGTGTGTGTGTGTGTGTGTGTGTGTGTGTGTGCAACCATCAATCTACCTACCTATCCAAATATCTATCTATGTCTCTCTATCTATCTATCTATCTATCTATCTATCTATCTATCTATCTATCTATCTATCTATCTATCTATCTATCTATCTATCTATCTATCTATCTATCTATCTATCTATCTATCTATCTATCTATCTATCCATCCATCTATCTATCCATCTATCTATCTATCTATGTATCTATCTATCTATCTATCTATCTATCTATCTATCTATCTATCTATCTATCTATCTATCTATCTATCTATCTATCTATCTATCTATCTATCTATCTATCTATCTATCTATCTATCGTTCTATGTGTCTATCTATCTATCTATCTATCTATCTATCTGTCTATCTATTTATCCATCTAGATATCTATCTACCTACCTACCTATCTATCTATCTACCTATCTATCTATTTATCTATCTATCTATCTATCTATCTATCTATCTATCTATCTATCTATCTATCTATCTATCTATCTATCTTATCTATCTATCTATCTATCTATCTATCTATCTATCTATCTATCTATCTATCGATCTATCTATCTATATATCTATGTAACTATCTATCTATCTACCATCTATCTATGTATCTATCTATATATATATATATATATATATATATATATATATATATATATATATATATATATATATATATATATATATATATATATATATATATATATATATATATATATATATATATATATATATATATATATATATCCATCTATCTATCTATCTATCTATCTATCTATCCATCTATCTATCTATCTATCTACCTATCTATCTATCTGTTTGTCTCTCTATCTATCTATCTATTTGTCTCTCTATCTACCTATTTGTATGTTGTTCGAGCAAGAAAATCATCAATGGATGATTATATGAAGTTTAGGAATGAAGAAGTGAAGAAAAGACTCAAGCTCAATGCATGAAATCAATTGAAGAATCAGAAACAAATGTTCTGTACATTTATGTATAATAGCTTTGGAAAAATATTTCAAAATTACTTGATGTAGTGACGAGTTTATAGTCACATGTATATATAAGCTCATGTATAGTCGTGATAGTGGAGATAGATGCAGATTACATGAAAAAGAAGTCAATAGATTTCAAGTTGTTCAAGAGATAGATGAGTAGAGAGTTTTCTTGTGAGTTAGCGACTAGTCTTTCCTAGAATTCTCTCAGCCTGATCATGTGGATCAGGAAATCTTTTGTACACATCTAACTCAAAAGCTAATCAAGCTATGATCAAAGTTTGATGATCTGATTGTCTTCAGGTTGTGTGTATGACAAGTAGGAACATTCATATGTAGAAGTTTGCAAGTGAAGTTCTCAGAATCGTGCATTTTCTTGTTCAAAGATTTACTTCAATCTTAGTGCTCAATGTAAAGTTTTTTGTGTTTGAGCATTTAAAATTTAAGTAAGAAGATAAGGAATCTTTGTTCAAAAGCATTTAGTAAAACAAGTTAGATTCTGAGAGAAATCAATTTAAGAAGTTGACCATGTCAAAGTCACCATTTCTGGAAGACAATTTCTAACATAGGTTTGATCTAAGTGATCAAATTAGAAGTCTAATAGTTCTTTTGAAGAACTAATGATTAATGTGATTGCACAAATGTAGTGTGAACATATGAGTATCATTCGAATGATTAAAATCAAAGTCGTATACAGAGATTGAAGTCCATTTCTGAAGCAGACTCTTGAAGATGAAGAAAGCTTCATACAAAGAAGTATTTCTTAACATATATGAAAGATAATTTGAAGTTTGTATAAAGTTTGGTTTAGTCTTGATATAGAGCAGTTCTTAAGTCAAGATAGATCAAACGTTTGGAGATTAAGAGGTCTCTAGTAGTGGTATCAGAGCCAAAACATCAAAACAAGGTGAAGAAGAAGCAAGGAGAACCTCGATTGTTGCAGATATCAAAGATCTTGTGAATTGAAGCAGCAAAGAGTAAAGTTTGGAAGAAAATCTGAAGAAGAACAAAGCACAAGTTCAAAGGATCAAGAAGGATTAAAGCTTCATATCAAAGGTA
Source organism: Ceratopteris richardii (assembly GCA_020310875.1). Classification (NCBI taxonomy): domain Eukaryota; kingdom Viridiplantae; phylum Streptophyta; class Polypodiopsida; order Polypodiales; family Pteridaceae; genus Ceratopteris; species Ceratopteris richardii. The sequence continues at coordinate 187,222 of MU260109.1, forward strand.
CATTATATCACTATAAATCTGAGTAATTGCAGACATAGAAGTCAAGAGATTGGAGAAATCTTGCATATTTACAAGCTAGATAGAGAGAACTATCCAGCATGGTCCATGAGGATGGAAGCACACCTCATGAGCAAATATTTGATATCATTTATTACAAGAGAAGAAGAAAAGCGTGAGTTTAAGGATCCAAGTGTTCCAACAAGAGAAGAACTTGCATAATTGAAGAATTGGATGAAGAGAGATGCTCAAGCCAGGAGTATTATTTACATGGCTATAAATGATTATCTTCTACCACACATTAGAGGATTAGAAAGTGCAGCAGATATATGGAATGCTTTGGAAGAACATTTCCAAAACACAACCAAATCAAGAAAGGCTTCACTATGGGCTGAGTTCACAACATTCAAGAAGAAAGGTTCTTAGTCAATTTCTCACTATGTTACAAGGATGAAGGATATTGCAGATAGCTTGGGAGCAGTAGATGAAGAAATTGAAGAAGACAATTTGGTAAGGCAAATACCTACAGGTCTAAGAGGAGATGAAAAGTGGAAACCTTTCATATTGTCTACAGAACTATCTTAAATCATTTTACTCCTGATCTTAATCAATTGTTAGGACATATGCTAACATTTGAGCAGGATATTAAAGGAGAGAATGATAGAGGTTCAAGTCAAGCAATGTATTCAAAGGATAAGAAGAAGAATGCTAAAGGCAATCAGAAAAATGATGAAGAAGGATCTTCAAATCAAGTAAACTTCATGAAAAGGAAGATGAATTTCAGAGGTAAAGGATGAGAGGTAAGAACAAAGATAATACTAAAGCTTGTTGGATTTGTGGTAGATCAAATCACTTGGAAAATGATCGTTGGTACAATAATCAAAATGGTGGAAGTCATAATCAGAATTTCACTCCTAGAGGAAGAGGAGGCAGAAATCAAAGAGGCAAAAATTCAGAGGAAGAGGTGGTAGAAACTCATTTGCTAGAGGAGGAGGAAGAAGCTTTCAACCTCAATCTTATTACAACACAAATTACAATTATGCTTCAGATCAGATGGAAGACTTGACCCTTATCTTGAATGCAACTCATGAAGTAATCAATGAAGATCAAATGGTGTTTTATATTGACTCAGGATGTAGTAATCATTTGAGTGGTAATATTTCTTTAATGACTGATATGGAAGCTAAAGTGAATGGACATACAGTTCAAACAGGAGATAACACCAAACACAAAGTTGAGAGCATTGGATCAGTGAAGACAAGGAGTGGAAGTACACTCCTAAGCAAGGTACTTTATGTTCCAACAATCCCTAAAAATTTAATAAGTGTAGGGCAAATTTTTGAGAAGGGATATGAAGTCAGATTTACAAGTGATGGTGTTTATGTTGAAGATCCAAGTCAAGGCTATAGAAGCATTGTCACAGGAAAAAAAGAAGGAAGATTGTTCACTCTCAAAGTCCAAGGTAATGTGGGACGTGCATTGTTTACTTATGGAAGTCAAAAGATGTCTAAATTGGATCTATGGCACAAGAGGTTAGGACATTTTAATGAAATAGGAATTAAAGAAATGACAAAGAATGGTGCAGTGCCTTGTCTACCAAATATTGAAGGTCAATGTATGATAACAAATGTGAGGCTTGCGAGTTAGGTAAAACTCACAAGAAATCATACAATAAGCAAGGATACAGGTATTCAAATATGCTTGAATTGGCTCATACAGATGTGTGCGGTCCTTCAAAGGACTATAGCATAAATGGATCAAGGTACTATGTGCTATTTGTTGATGATGAAACTAGATGGATTACACTATATGTGATCAAGGATAAATCTGAAGTGTTTGAGACATTTAAACAGTATCATGCCTATGCAGAAAGAACAGGACAAAAGCTCAAGAGATTGAGATCAGATGGAGGGGGAGAATATTTTTCTAAATAATTTCATGATTATATGTGGAATGCAGGTATCAAAAGAGAAGTGACTTGCAAGTACCCCCCAACAAAATGGAGTTGCAGAAAGAAGAAATAGAAATCTTGTAGAGTTTGCAAGATCAATGATGAACGAAAAAAGATGTCCTAATTATATGTGGGCAGAAGCAATAATACTGCAACTTATCTTGTGAATAGATTGCCTTGCAAAGCTTTGGAGGGAAAGACTCCTTATGAAGCATGGTGTGGTAAGAAACCTACTCTTGATCACTGCAAAATATTTGGATGTTTGGCATATGCTTATGTTCCATCTCAATTGAGACATAAGCTAAAACCTAAAGCAGAAAAATATATGTTCATTGGGTATGATGATAAACAAATGGGATACATGTTGTGGAATCCATCCACAAAACAACTTCTTGTTTCAAGAGATGTTACATTTGATGAGCAAAGCACATGGTTTACAAGATCAGATAATGTATGTACAGATCTTGAAGAAATCAAAAGGAAAGGGAAGTCAAAGATGAAGGTATATGAAGAAGATATTGATGATGATATTTGTAGAAATGAAATGCAGGACAATTATGAAGATAGACCAAGGTTTGATCCAGAAGAAAATGAAGGAGAAACTTCAAGAAGTGCAGAAATTAGAAGATCATCAAGAGATGGAAAACAACCTATCAGGTATACTTATGATACTTCTTTCTTGACAACCAAAGATTATGCTTACATTGTGAAGACAGATGAAGATCCATCCACATATGATGAAGCTACAGGAAACGAAAATTGGGAAACAACAATGCAAGAAGAGTATGATGTTCGAGACATGGGAACTGGTACCAAGGCCAAAGAATCAGAAGATGATTGGATGTAAGTGGGTATATAAGACAAAGAGGTTTGCAGATGGAAAAGTCTCTAGATACAAGGCTAGACTTGTGGCCAAAGGATATGCCCAAACACATGGAGTGGACTATGATGAAACCTTTAGTCCAGTAGCCAAGATTTCTACAATCAGAACTATAATGGCAATTGCTACATGTAAAGGTTGGAAACTTTCTCAATTAGATGTAAAGAATGCATTTCTAAATGGATATATTATAGAGGAAGTATACATGGAGCAACCAGAGGGTTTCAAAGAGTCAAATGAATCAGATTATATGTGTAAGCTGAAGAGAGCTTTGTATGGTCTAAAACAAGCTCCAAGAGCATGGAATTACAGATTGTTCAAGTTCTTGAATGAACTTGGATATCAAGCTTCAAAGGCAGATAGTAGTTTGCTAGTGAAAGCAAATGAAGATAGATACATTTATGTGTGTATTTATGTTGATTGATGACATTATTGTCACAGGTACAGATGCTCAAGGAATCAAGGAGCTAAAGAAGCAAATGGAAAATGAGTTTAAGATAAGTGATTTAGGAAACTTATCTTATTTCCTAGGGATGGAGATTATATACACTCAACATGGAGTGTATGTTACACAAGAAAGGTGAAAAATCTTCTGATGAAGTTTAATATGGAGAATTATAAGCCTTCAAGCACACCATTGGAGGTTAATCATAAACTACGTAGGTATGGAGGAGAAGAGTTCAAAGATATGAAGACATATCAGAGTTTGGTAGGTTGCTTAATCTATGCTACTTTGATAAGACTAGATCTTTCATATGCAGTTGGTGTCTTTGAGTGAAGGTTTGTATTATGGATTCACTTCTGATACTAGACTCAAAGTGTTTAGTGCTGCATATTGGGCAGGTAATTCAGATGATAGAAGATCCACTCATGGTTATCTATGTTATGTTGGAGATAAGATAATTTCTTGGTGCTCAAAGAAGCAACATATAGTTGCATTGTCATCCACAGAGGCTGAATACAAAGGAATGGTGGAACCTACAAAGGAAGTAATTTGGTTGAAGACTTTATTAAAAAGTCTAGGAATTGATCAGAGTGTTCCAATCATATTTGGAGATAACATGAGTTCATTATATTTGGCAGCTAATCCTAGTTTTCATGCCAGGACTAAACATAAAGAGATTCAGTATCATTTCTTGAGAGAAAAGGTACTTGACAAAGAAATTGAAGTCATGTATACACCAACAAAAGAACAAGTAGCAGATATGCTAACAAAAAGTTTGTATGGACCAAAGTTACAAAGGTTTAAATAGATGGCAGGTATAAAGAAGGTGCACATAATCACAATTGGTGATTGAGGAGGAGCTGTTGGAGCAAGACAATCATCAATGGATGATTATATGAAGTTTAGGAATGAAGAAGTGAACAAAAGACTCAAGCTCAATGCATGAAATCAATTGAAGAATCCGAAACAAATATTATGTACATTTATGTATAATAGCTTTGGAAAAATATTTCAAAAATACTTGATGTAGTGATGTGTTTATAGTCACATGTATATATAAGGTCATGTATAGTCGTGATAGTGGAGAGAGATGAAGAATATATGAAAAAGAAGTCAATAGATTTCAAGTTGTTCAAGAGATAGATGAGTAGAGAGTTTTCTTGTGAGTTAGCGACTGGTCTTTCCTAGAATTCTCTCAACCTAATCATGTGGATCAGGAAATATTTTCTACACCTCTAACTCAGAAGCTACTAAAGCTATGATCAAAGTTTGATGATCTAATTCTCTTCAGGTTGTGTGTATGACAAGTAGGAACATTCATATGTAGAAGTCTGCAAGTGAAGTTCTCAGAATCATGCATTTTCTTGTTCAAACATTTGCTTGGATCTCAGTGCTCAGTGTAAAGTTTTTTGTGTATGAGCATTCAAAATCTAAGTTAGAAGATAAAGCAGCTTTATTCAAAAGCATTTAGTAAAATGGGTTAGATTCTAAGAGAAATCAACTTAAGAAGTTGACCATGTCAAAGTCGCCATTTCTCGAAGATAGTTTCTGACATAGGTTTGATCTAAGTGATCAAGTTAGAAATCTAATAGTTCTTTTGAAGATTTAATGTTTAATGTGATTGCGCAAAGGTAGTATGAACATATGAGTATCATTTGAATTATTAAAATCGAAGTCATATGTAGAGATTGAATTCCATTTCTGAAGCAGACTCTTGAAGATGAAGAAAGCTTCATACAAAGAAGTATTTCTTAACATATATGAAAGATAATTTGAAGTTTGTATAAAGTTTGGTTTACTCTTGATATAGAGGATTTCTTAAGTCAAGATACATCCGACATTTGGAGATTAAGAGGTCTCCAACATATGTATGTTTGCCTATGTGTCTGTCTATATGTCTATCTCTCTGTCTATCTATGTATGTATCTATCTGTGTATCTATCTATCTATCTATCTATCTATCTATCTATCTATCTATCTATCTATCTATCTATCTATCTATCTATCTATCTATCTATCTATCTATCTATCTATCTATCTATCTATCTATCTATCTATCTATCTATCTATGTTGGTGCAAGACAATCAACAATTGAAGTTTTGATGAAGATTGAAGTCAAGGATTGAAGAAAAGATCAATTTATGAAGCTTGAAGAAAGTACATGTTCAAAAGATGAAGATGTCTATACATACGTACATTAATTTAGAGATAGCTCACATATACCTTTTGTATGGTGTCAAAAGTGCTTTCGGTCAAGCTCTTTTAATCTTGTTTCTAGGTTCTTGGGATGGACAGGGGTCTGATAGTACAGAGGCCCTTTTTTTTTCCCAATTCAACATTCCATTAACAACTAAATACTTTCCGATTCAACAGTTATCATTGTGCAATGCGTTTACTATATGTATCAAGCACTTACGGATTCGCACAGAATTATTAAGATTAATCGCACTGTTACGGTAGTTAAGGATTAATTACTGAAACTTAATACTCAAACACAGTACTCAGAATTTTGCAAAATCTACAACACGGCATCTCCAGCGCTATCGCCCAGATAGACAGTCTGGCGATTCCTCTCTCGCTCGAAGAATACCATGCTTGCCTTTTCATAACTCAAAAGAAGGTTACATCTTTTTGCCACACCTTTTCGGTGCGTGCGAATAGAAAATAAAATTACAAAGAGATCCAATCCGGTAGCTAACACTGGCACGCACGGTGGACTCGAACCCAAAAATGAAAATTACAGTTTACGGCTCATCAATAATGCTCTGGATAAACAGAGTTCGAGCTAACTTAAAGGTTTGAGTAATTTTCTATTTTAAAGAATCTAACATATCTTTCAGAATATCTGGTTCTATTAGTTGGGCATCAGTTCTAACAGAACTGGCAACGATGACTTGAGTTATGTTTGTGTCTGCAAAAATGCTTCCTGCTGGTAGAAGTCGTTAGCAATGGTAGCATCTTGTCTCAGCTTTATTTCGGCTATCTCTGCATCAATGCAAGACAATCTCTCTGCCTGAAATCCCAACTGCTTTTCTCGTCGTTCCAGCTCCTCAACTTGAAATTGCATCGTCTTATAATAAGCTTCTCTCTCCTCCTTCAAGTTCTTTCTTCAACCATATACACTTGGCGATCTCCTTCGTGAACTCTTGATCTCTCTCAAACAATCGTTCACTAACATTATGTAACTCAGATTATGCTTTAAGCACATTGGCCGCAAGGGACTGGGAAGCTTCTTCTAACACACAAAGGGCAGCCCTCGTACTATGAAGCTCATTTCCTAAGGCAGTCATGGCATCTGTCTTATCTGTAAGTTCTTGCTTCAAATTGGTGATTTCTGTGTCCCGTTGAGCAAGCATAGTGTTCTTTTCCGCTAATTGTTCTTGAAGTTGTTGGATTTGAATCTACAATGCATGAGTCTCAGCTTTGGCCGCAATTGCTTCTTCTTGGAGCGGAGCAATGTCAGCTTCTAGCAAGTCAACTTTACTCTGCAACTCTTGCTGGATGTTCTGAGTTGCTATCTTCATCTGTAAGGGCAATTGCTTGGAAAATTGGATCAGGAGCTGGCCCATAGATGCCGATTCCGTGAACATTACTGCTGGTGGGGGAAGAGACGGAGTGGGCTGTGAGGATGAGGCAAAGAGTAGGTGAGGGGAGGATAGTGGAGAGTAATCGCGAGAGGATAACGGATGAGGTGATGCCACACAAACAACAGTTGAAGGGCCACCGGAAAGAATTTCAGCAACACTAGGAATGGAAGTTGGAGGTGGGAGAGGGAGAAGGGACGTCGGCACCAAAACTATTCCGGTCTCAATCTGGATTTCTTCCACAGCAGCGTCGGCGATGGTCTCGGCATTTCCAGGCAATTGCTTGCCTCCATCTGCTTGGACCGTGCCTACATCTACTTGGACGTCAACGGTTGGTGACGAAGGAGATCGGCATTATGTACCCCCAATAGCTTCTGCTATCTCCTTCACAGCCTCAACATCCGGTTGATGAGATTCCTCCCAAGAAGATGTTAGCTTCGTGGCCCGCAGTGGAGCCCTGTACCTGGCTTTTGGATGGACTAACACGTATGCATTTGCAGTGAAAAAAATGGCTTGTACCACCGGAAGGAGAAAGGTGAGGAGATGGGATAAACGAGTCCGAGGAATGTCATGCTTGGCTAACTATTTTGTAACCGCTACACATTCACGGTGAATTCGCCTAAAGAAATAGGAGGTGAAATTAATGGGTTCATGGGAGGAAGTATTGATCATGGAGTAAAAAAGGTCGGGAAATACCGTATGTGCGTTTTTGCAGGTTTAACATTGCGACAAGGAATTGCAGAGCAGTATGCTCTGGTTCAGGTCGGCAAAGGATGGCAAACTCATTGGATGAGTGTCGGATGGTAGCGAGAGGAAGGAGCGGTCCATTTTCCAACCCTTCTTGAGGGAGACGGAATCCCTCAGCAACCGTGTTGAAAGTAACGATGTTACGGGGGTTTAAACACGTTATAGGCCAACACTGCTCTATAGCAGGCAGGGCGGCAATGGCAGAAATGATCTACGCATGGAATGGATGACACTCCACTGAATGTCAAGGCAGTTCAGCGAAGGTCAGCAATCCGCGAGCACGCAGGTGCTCACTCACTTCTGGAGTGAGACCCACATGGAAGGTTGCGATGTTTGCGAGAGCTTCCACGGTGCGCGTAGAGAGCAACAAAGACACAGAATACACAATGGTCGCAAACACACAAACACAATAGTGATTAACAGCGATAGAAACAAGTTTAAGTACGAACACTGGGAAAATTAGGCGGCAAGAACCCTAATCATAACGTAGTATTGGAAATATATCCTTCATAATGGTGATAGGCATGCATGAACAGACGTAGTGATACAAGGCAGCTGATTAATCATGATTAGATCAGCAAAACAGAAGGATTACGGCAGTTGGTCAACCGAAACACGGGGTAGAAAAGAGAATCAAGTGACAAGCGAAAAAGAGGAAAATATCGAGTACACCTCATGAGCTAGTAGACAGCGGGTGATAGGGGTGGAGCTTGGAGCCATCAATCGCTTTTGGAAGAAGGACACCTGTTAAAGTTTCCAACCAAAAAGTTGTGGGTCCCACTTGTTCAACAATCCGGTATGGGTCGAACCATCGTAGCTTAAATTTTCTGGCAGATCGGTTAGCTTTAGCATTATAGAATAAAACGAGTTGGCCAATCATAAATACAGGGGTTTTTAAAGTGATCATGAGTACGGGCTTGGCGTAGCTGAACTTCTTGAAGAATCATGAAGCTTTCCAAGCGTTGTTCGTCCAATGATCTGAGAACATCCAACCGGAATGGAAAAGATTCTTTCGGCAGCAATTTCTGGGATAAGGCTACACTCAGACTCGGTACCACCACTTCCATTGGCGCAATAGCTTCTAGTCCATAAGCAAGTTTAAATGGATTCGTTCCAGTAGACACTTTATACGTGGTCCGATAAGCCCACAAAATGGTAGGTAAGAGCTGGTCCCATCGTTACGGACACTCCAAGATCAGTTTCCGGAGAATATTCAGTACAGTCTTATTAGTGCTCTCAGCAAGACCATTCACGCATGGATAGTAAGGTGAGCTGAATTTATGCACAATCTAGAAAGTCTGAGTCAGCACTTGCATTGGTATTTGCAAAATGTGTACCTTGGTCTATCACTATCTCCAAAGGTAATCCATATCGAGGGAAGACATCCTTCATCAAACATTTTTCCACCAAAACAGTTGTGGCAGAATGTAGAGCCCAAGCTTCCGCCCACCTAGTGGCATAGTCTGTACAAGTCAAAATGTATCGATTGTTGGTGAGGGTAGCTGGGGGTGTAATTGGGCCAATGAATTCTAAATCCCACTTCTGAAAGGGTTCAAGAGGCAGGACAGGTTGAAGAGGAAAGAAATGTCGCAGCAAGGGCTATCCAGACTGTTGACAAACATCACACTACTGCACAAATTTAACAACATCTCTGTACATTGTAGGCCACCATAGTCCACTTTGCAGGATTTTGCGATGAGTAAGATCAGCTTCGAAGTGTCCCCCAGTGGGTGATGAATGAGCCATGGCAATAACAGATGTCGATTCATGTGGAGGGATACATATGAGCAGGACACCAGTCTGATCTATGTAATACAGTTGACCCACAATCAACCGGAATCGTCAACTGTAGACTACAATTTTCCGGCGCAGAGTAGCGGGAGTATTAGGAGGAAGACAACCATCAGTAAGAAAAGTCATTAATGTATTATAGTATGCATGGGCAACAGGAAGTTCTACAGATTCTTCAGGAGTGGCATCGGTTACATAAATAGCCGGCATCGTGTCATCAACACCCATCGGAGGCTCATCAGAATCTAGACGAGATAAAAAGTCCGTTAAGACATGTGTCGTACCTGGTTGGTGAATAACTTCATAATCAAACTCCTGTAATAGCAAAACCCATCTTGCCAGTCTGCCGCCTAAGTGTTGTTGGCGAACCAAATACACGAGTGCGGCATGATCCACATGGAAAGTGAATCTTCATCCCAACAAATAATGTCGAAACTTCTTAACAGAGTATACCAGACCAAGACGCTCTCGTTCGGTCACGGAGTAATTTCTCTCTGCAGGAGCTAATCTGCGGCTAGCATAGTACACTGGTGGAAGCCATTTGTCGGTTTGTTGCATCAGCACACTGCCAATCGCTATGTTTGACGCATCCACAAAAACATGGAACGGACGTTCCCAATCAGGCGGTTGCAGTATCGAAGCCTGCGTCAGTAGGACCTTCAAACGATCAAATGCGCTTTGACACTCATTAGTCCATTCGTACTTACGCGGGGTGTTGGTGATAAGTCGGTTGAGTGGCATCGCCAGATGAGCCAGCCATCGTAAATGTCTGCCATGCCACCTAATCTGGCCAAGAAACCACATAACTTCTTTGGGTGTCTGGGTGACCGGTGCCTCCAACACTGCTGCTACCTTATCAGGGTCTACCTGTATTCCATGTTTGGAGATGATATGACCGAGCAGCTTCCCAAAGGAGACCGCAAAGACCGATTTGGTAGGATTCAAACATAATCGATACTCTCGGCACTTTTCAAAACAGCACCGTAAATGATACAGGTGCACCGAAGTATCACCAAATAATGAAATCCAAATAGACTTGCATAAACGTTGTCAGGTAAGGTAAGAACACTTCCTGCATACATATTTGGAATGTACTCGGGGCATTCCGCAAACCGAACCACATGATGGTGCATGCATAGATGCCCCAATTGGTGATGAATGTCATCTTTGGTATATCCTGTTTTGCCATCCTTACTTGATTGTATCCACTATAGCCATCCAAGAAAGAATACATTTCGTGACCTGCTACCTCATCGAGCATCATATCTAGAAAAGGAAGAGGGAACGGATCCGGTACGGTGGCTGCGTTAAGCTTCCAATAGTCGACACAAATACGTAACTGTTTATTTTTCTTCGGCACTATTACTATTGGCGAGATCCACTCGGCATGCTCAATCAGCACAATAAATCCCACCTTCAATAAATGATCAAGTTCGGCCTCTGTGCTGCATAGTTAGGATTCATCCTGTAACCAGGTTGTTTGATAGGTCTCACATCCGGTTTCAACACCACTCTATGTTGATAAATTTGTGGGTCAAGGCCCTTCATGTCTCTGTAATCCCAAGTGAAGACATCTGAGAATTCGCGCAGGAGTTGTACCGAATCGTCTTGGAATTTATCTACTAATCGTGCCTTAAGTTTTACTGGTCTTGGGTTGATCGTGTCACCCAAATTGTACGTTACCAGCTGATCCTCCGGTACATAAAACTGCCGAGGCTTTGCCAAATCATCACCTGGCTGCAATAGTTGTTGTAATGTTGATTCATCCATAGTTATGTCGGCATCTGCTTCTGCGTCTCCGGTCAGTGGTACGACCGTACAAGCTGTTGGACTCCAATTATCTGCTACCGACTGTAAGTCTACAATACCTAAGGCAATGAGGTCCTTATTTGTCTTGAGGAAATCCTCCTCCTCATCATCAGATAACCCATCCAACATATGAGCTGGCTCTGCTACATATGGGCATGCGTGTAGATCACAAGGTTGCATAGCATCCAACGTAATGACATATTTCCGATGATTATTTTTAAAATTAACTCTTGATCTTACCGATCCTGCACGACCTTGGGTTGCTTTAGCCATGGTCAACCGAAGAGAAGTTGTAGTCAAGGCTAGATTCAGGTAACTCCAAGACTACAAAAGTCATTTGAAATGGAGTTCCTTGCAGGGTTATAGGAATATTACGCACTAGTCCCACCGGATGAACTCTGGATTGGTCCGCCATTTGCACAAAGAACTACACTGGTTCAATTTGGGTCCAACCCAATTTCTTACATAGTGCAGCTGTTGCAATATTCACTCTAGACCCTCCATCAATTAAAACTTATGTGATCCTGTGGTTTTTATACCAAACGGTGATGAGCGGTATTGTATGATCCACGGTAGGATCCATTTCGGGTTGTATGGTCGTAGTGGCCCGAGTACATGAAGGTCTGGGGTTGACCTATTGTTGGAATTGTTGTCTTACACTAGGAATTAAGGCGAGAAACTGTCCCAGAGGAAGTGTGATTGAGGCCTAAGATATAACATCCCATACCTGGACTGTTTGTGATGTGTTCATCACCGACTCTGGTTGTGATTCTAATGTTGCCGAGGCCAAATTTTGTGCATTCGGTCTTGCATTTGGCAAAAGAGGCTGAGTCATTGGAACTGGGTCAGGGAACACCGTCGGCTCCTTAGTTGTCCATTGACTGGCCTTTGTAAAAATCCGTTGTTGCTCACGAATCCCGGGCTCGAAAACTTCAGTTGCTGGTTGCAATTGTTTTCCCGATCTTGTCTGTACTATGGCTGCTTGTGAATCAACCGGGGAAATATAAACCATATTTGTCATAGGATTTTGTCTTTCTTTCTTTCTTTTGTCATACTCTGCGGCTTCTTTACAAAATCTACGAATATGCCCAACCTCGCCACAGAAATGACAACGTGGGGGTGGGAGAGAGGTGCCTTCAGCCAATGTACCCGCCTGCCATCGATTTTGATTGAAATTGTTACTTTGTATACCCCGATAGTTCCTCTATCCCTGCTGCTGGTTGGTCCACAACTGTGGTGGTACGTAATGGTTGGTTGGCTGCCCCTGCTCATGTATTATGGCGTTTACTGCTGCTCTACCCTGCACCTTTGCATTGTATGCACAGTTTTCTATTGAGTGCCCTGACGTGTTACAAATGGCACAATACATTTGATTGAGAGAAAATGTGGAACTAGTGTGACCAGGATTCTTACACTTGGTACAGTATACTTGTTTGGACGGATCCTCGGTCACATTCTTACTTGCTTTCAACCATTCCAAATCCTCTATAAACCCTCCAACCTTGTGCTCCAACTGTAAGGCCATTGCAATGACAGCATCCAATGTCATTCCACCCACACATCAAATGATCATAATCTGCTTTAATTGTGGATTCAATCCGTTGATGAACCATTGTGTTATGACATCATCTGGCAGGTTGGCATGTGCCGGTGGCAGCTGCCACAGGTGAGTTCTGAATAGTGTCTCATACTCCTGGATGCTCTGGTGTGGTTTCTGCCGATTGTTTTGCAAATAGTCAAAAATTTTTGCAGGGTTCTTCTTCAAGCGAAACCTCTGCAGGAACGCATCCTTCACATCATCGTAATTTCCAAAATGATTAATATCGTATTCTGTTAACCACCTTGCTGCTTCATTAACCAGCGTGGCCTGAAACACTATGGCCTTATACACCAGATGTGGTGGGTGGTTCAACACTGCATAACTGATTTCGAATGTGCGAACATGTGCATCGGGGTCATCCCCCGGAAACCCACCAATTTTCGTATAGGTCACTCCGATTGGAACCGATCGAGGTGGAACGATTGGCTGTGGCTGTTGTTGTTGTTGTTGTTGCTCAAATTGCGGTTGTGGCTATGGCGGTGTTTGTTGCTGTTGCTGTGAGCCACTCATGGTGCTGTTGTTGGTGGTGTTGTTGTTACCTGAATTTTGAGGGGATGTCTCTTGATCTTCCGAGTCTGTGTCATCAACCTGCTCACTTTCTGGTCCTAAAACGTCGTTGAACCATTTGCTTAAGTCCAAGTCTAGCAGCCTTTCCTCAACTTTGGTATCGAAATTAGGTAGACTTGCACTGAAAAGTGGTGAACGTAGTAAGCGTCCACCAGGCAACACTGCAGTGTCACCGAAAAACTTCAAATTGCCACCAAGTGCTGTCATACTTCCACTGGAACTCGCCAAAGTCTCACCGGACCAGGCTACACTATCATGGAAAACGTTCTCACTCGATAACGCGGACCTGTCGCCAAAAATCACCGAATTCGGACCAGATAGTGTGGAATTGACTCCGCACTGCGTCTCTATACAACCAAAAATCACTGTACTTTTTCCCAAGGGCACCAAACTCACACCGGATGTCATCAGAATCTCATCATGTACTACCGAGCTAGCACCGAAATCACTACTGACTAGATGTACGGAATCTTCTGCAACTGGACTTAACTGTCTTGTACTTCTATCACCAAGGGGTGTTCCTAATAAGTTTGGAACTGCCCAGGGATGTTGATCTCTACGGTATTTAGGGTATAATTCACTGGATCATGTTGCTGGCATATAGTAAAGAAATCTTCGTCAATCTTAATCTTTTATGCAAACACTACTCCAATTCCCACAGACGGCGCCAGTGTTAAAAGTGCTTTTGGCCAAGCTCTTTTAATCTCGTTTCTGAGTTCTTGGGATGGACAGGGGTCTGATAGTACAGAGGCCCTTTTTAATTTTCCCAATTCAACATTCCATTAACAACTAAATACTTTCTGATTCAATAGTTATCACTGCACAATGTGTTTACTATATGTATCAAGCACTTACGGATTCGCACAGAATTATTAAGATTAATCACATTGTTATGGTATTTAAGGATTAACTACTGAAACTTAATACTCAGACACAGTACTCAGAATTTTGCAAAATCTGCAACATGGCATCTCTAGTGCTATCACCTAGACAGTCAGTCTGGCGATTCCTCTCTCGCTTGAAGAATACCGTGCTTGCCTTTTCATTACTCAAAAGAAGGTTACATCTTTTCTCCACACCTTTTCGGCGCATGCGAATAGAAAATAAAATTACAAAGAGATCCAATCCAGCGGCTAACACTATGGTTATGAGCTTGTACATATTTGCCTATATATACAAGTAGAATTGTCGGGGCAAATATGAGAGAGCATGTGAAGAGACGAATTAGAAGTATTTTGAGTTATTAGACACTTTAGAAGTGTAGGATATCTCTCTCATCACTCAGATGTAAACTTCTCAGAAATAAAGAAAAGTTGTGCCTAATATTTTTGTGTGTTCTCCTTCTGTGCTTGATCATTTCAAGAATCTTTTTGTAGGTGTCTAATTACATATTTAATAAGTCTATGGTTTAAGTTTGAAATCCTAATTGTAAACAGGCTGAGAGAATTATGTATAGGAACATTTGTATGTGAGAAAGTGTTGAGTGTCTTCTGAAACAGGCGCAATCTCGATGGTCAAAGAATTGATCAGTTCTCAGTGCACAGTGTAAAGTTTTGCACAACTGAGGAGTCAAAATCTAAGTTGGAAGGTAAGCCATCTATAGCTAAAAGCATTTGTTTAAACGGGTTTTAATTTGGGAGAACCATGTGTTAGAAGTTGTAGGTGTCAGAATCGACTTTACAGAAGAACAGTTTTAGACATAGGTGAACTGTTTGATTCATTTCTCAAAGTATACTTAATTTTTTGGAATGATTTAACTTGGAGAAGGTGTGCAATCTATAGGCAACACCTTGTGCAAAGTTTTATAAAAAACTTTACACATTTGATCAATCATTGAGTAAGATATGTGCAGCAGACTTTCTGAGTAATTACTCTCTTCACAGTTTGTTCAAGATTTTGGTAACTGAGCATTGATCCTCCAAATTGGTAAAGGTTTTGAGTTATTCTTGATATAGAGGTGCTCTAACTTCAAGGATAGCTTGTTCTTTTGGAGATTAACACTCTCCATCAGTGGTATTAGAGCAGGAATCATCAAAATTGAAGAAAGAGGACCTCGACTTCTGCAGTCATAAAGAATTCAACATTTGAAGATTCAAAAGGTGAAAACTTGAGAGCAAAGCTTGAGAAGGAGGCCAGAAGATCTCAAGAAGATCAAAAGGAACTTCATTCGAAGTAAAGGTACACTTATAAAGGTTGAAGAATTTAATACACAGGTGAAGAAACGATGGGAGATTCTCTTCAGATAGAGAAAATGGATAGAGAAAACTATCCAGCATGGTCAATGAGGATGGAAGCTCATCTTATGAGCAAAGATCTGATAGGTTATATCACATGTGAAGAAGAAAAACCACAATTTAGAGATCCTAGTGTTCCAACTAGGGATGAACTATCAGATTTGAAGACTTGGATGAAGAGAGATGCTCAAGCTAGGAGCATTATCTATATGGGAGTTAATGACTACTTGCTACCTCACATTAGAGGTCTTGAAAGTGCAAGTGATATATGGAATGCTTTGGAGGAGCATTTCCAAAACACCACAAAATCAAGGAAGGCATCTTTGTGGGCAGAGTTTACCACATTCAAGAAGAAGGCCTCTCAGTCCATCTCTGATTATGTAACAAGGATGAAGGACATTGCAGATGCATTAGGAGCAGTTGATGAAGATATTGAGGAGGATAAATTGGTAAGGCAAATCCTCACAGGTTTGAGAGGTGATGACAAATGGAAGCCGTTCATTTTGTCTACTGAATTGTCACTAGATCATTTTACTCCTGATTTAAATCAGTTGCTAGGACACATGCTAACCTTTGAGCAGGATGTCAAAGGTGAACGTGATAAAAGTGCAGTTCAAGCAATGTATTCAAAGGATAAGAAGAAGAATAGCAAAGGGAAGCAACAAGCAAATGAAGATGAAGGTACAACTAGCCAAACTAACTTCCTAAGAGGAAGGGGAGGTGGCAAAGGTAGAGGAAGAGGCAGAAGTAATAAAGATGGAGTCAAAGCTTGCTAGATTTGTGGTAAGACAAATCACTTAGCTCATGATTGTTGGCATAATACTCACAACAATGGTGGATATAATCAGAACTTTAATTCAAGAGGAAAAAGTGGCAGAAATCAAAGAGGTAATTTCAGAGGTAGAGGTTGTAGAGGTTACTTTGGAAGAAATGCAGGTAGAGGATTCCAAAGCCAATCCTACAACAATACCTACTACAATTATGCTTTAGATCAAAAGGAGGATTCAACCTTGATCATGAATGCAACTTATGAAAGGCAAAGTGAAGATCAAAGAGTCTTCTACATTGACTCAGGGTGTAGCAATCACCTGAGTGGCAACATAGCCTTGATGACTGATTTGGAGAATAAGGTAACTAATCATGTAGTTCAAATAGGTGACAATACAAAGCATAATGTGAAGTCAATTGGATCAATGAAGGCCATGGATGGAAGTACTCTTCTAAGTAAGATTTTGTATGTTCCTACAATTCCAAAGAATCTGATAAGTGTAGGACAAATTGTTGAAAAAGGTTATGAAGTAAGGTTCACTAATGAAGGAGTTTTTGTGGAAGATCCTAGCAATGGGTATAAATAAATTGTTTCAGGGAAGAAAGAAGGAAGACTTTTCACATTGAAGATTCAAGGTAATGTTGGTCATGCCTTGTTCACTTATGGAGGGACAGGTCAACATATGACATACAGATGTGAGGCATGTCAATTAGGTAAGGCTCATAAGCAATCTTATTCCAAGCATGGTTTTATGTATTCAAAGAAGCTTGAGTTGGTACACACAGATGTGTGGGGACCATCAAAGGATTTCAGCATCAATGGTTCAAGATATTATGTGATTTATGTTGATGATGCTACTAGGTGGATCACTATCTATGTGATCATAGATAAATCAGAGGTATTTAATACATTCAAGCATTATCATGTGTCTGCAGAAAGAATTACAGGTCAAAAGTTGAAGAGACTAAGGTCAGATGGAGGGGGAGAGTATTTCTCTAATGAATTCAGTGATTACTTGTGGAATGCAGGTATAAAATGAGAGGTTACTTGCAGGTACTCTCCTCAACAAAATGGTGTAGCAAAAAGGAGGAATAGAACTCTTGTTGAGTTTGCAAGATCCATGATGAAGGAGAAAAATTGCCCGAATTATTTGTGGGTTGAGGCTGTAAATATAGCTACATATTTTGTCAATAGATTACCATGTAAAGCTTTGCAAGGTATGACATCATATGAGGCATGGTGGGGTACGAGACCTACCCTAGATCATTGCAAAGTATTTGGGTGTTTGGCATATGCATATGTGCCATCTCAATTAAGGTACAAATTGGAAGCTAAAGTAGAAAAGTATGTGTTCATTGGATATGATGATAAGCAGATGGGATATAGGTTGTGGAGTCCATCCACAAAACAATTCCTTGTGTCAAAGGATGTTACATTTGATGAGCAAGGTACTTGGTATGCATGTACAATCAATGTTCATGCAGGTGATGAAGAGGTTGTGAATTAGAAGAAAGATAAATCAAAGGTTCAAATATTTGATGAAGAAGAGAACAATGAAGTATAGGTTGAAGTTGAAGAAGTGCCAAGATTTGATCCAGAATCTGATGAACCAGAGACCTCAAGAAGTGGAGAACTCAGAAGGTCATCAAGACACAAATGGAAACCTACAAGGTATAGCTATGATACTTCTTTTTTGGCTACTAAAGATTATGCTTATATGGTAAAGGCAGATGAAGATCCTTCTACATATGAAGAGGAAAATGTTAAAGAAAATTGGGAGAAAGCTATGCAGGAAAAGTATGATGCATTGATGGAGAATGAGACATGGGATTTGGTTCCTAAACCAAATAGTCAGAAGATTATTGGATGCAAATGGGTCTACAAGACAAAGAGGTATGCAGATGGAAGTGTGTCTAGATATAAAGCTAGACTTATTGTGAAAGGTTTTGCTCAGACATATGGTATAGATTAAATGAGACCTATAGTCCTGTGGCAAAGATGACAACCATCAGGACACTCATAGCTATTGCTTCATGTAAAGGTTGGAAATTATGTCAATTAGATGTGAAGAATGCTTTTCTAAATGGTTATATTTTAGATGATGTTTTCATGGAGCAACCACAAGGATTCAGAGATGAAAGGTATCTGGATCATGTATGTAAGCTCAAGAGAGCTTTGTATGGTTTGAAGCAGGCTCCAAGGGCATGGAATTATAGACTTGTGAAGTTCTTGAAGGAACTTGGTTTTCAAGTATCTAAAGCAGATAGTAGCTTGCTTATCAAAGCAAGTGATGATGGGTTCATTTACATGTGCATATATGTTGATGATATAATTCTTACAGGTACAGATGAGAAAGGCATTCAAAGCCTGAAGAAACAAATGGAGAAAGAATTCAAGAGTAGTGACTTGGGAGACTTGTCATATTTCTTGGGCATGGAGATTTCATACACTCAACATGGAGTGTATGTAACTCAAGAAAGGTATTTGAAGAACTTGTTGATGAAATTTAAAATGGATGATTGCAGGGTAGCACCTATTCCAATGGAAGTGAATCACAAATTGAGCAGATATGGAGGAGAAGAGTTCAAGGATATGAAGATGTATCAAAGTCTGGTTGGTAGTCTGATCTATGCTACATTAACTAGGCCTAACTTGTCATATGCAGTAGGAGTGTTGTCTCAATTCATGCATTGTCCTAGGAAAGAACATTGGGTTGCAAGACAAAGGGTGTTGAGGTACATTAAGGGTACACTCAAAGAAGGTTTGTATTATGGTTTTACATCAAATACAAACATCAAGATATATAGTGACACAGATTGGGCATGTAATCCTTATGATCGGAGATCAACATATGGATACTTGTGTTATGTGGGAGATAAGCTAATCTCTTGGTGTTCTAAGAAGCAACACACATTTGCTTTATCATCTACAGAGGTAGAGTATAAAGGTATCATTGAAGCTGCAAAGGAAGTGATATGGCTAAAAACTCTTATGAAGAGTTTTGACATCATTCAGAGTATAGCCACTATTCATGGAGATAACATGAGTTCATTGTATCTAGCTGCTAACTGTTACCGTTAGTGTCCATGTGAAAGGCCAAATGGCCACCGGACATTTCTTTGTATATGTTCTTTAATAAAACATATAGTGGCCTAGTCAGTCACAGACCGTAAGTTCGACCGCATTTGTAAGACCTAAGAAGTCTGTCTTCGTGCTCCCTGTGTACTGCATTTTCTGCGTATTCTACAACCTCTGTGCGGAGTACTGTGTGTGGCGTCAGGAGCTCGTTTTTCTACTCCGAGCATATCGTCGTGGAGCTCTCGAGAAGGAGAGTGTAGTGTGGTGCATCGCCATCGAAATACTTCACTGGTATCAGAGCAGTTCGAGGCGAAAAGCTTTGTTCCTTTTGTGCGAGCGAAGTGAGCACCCTTTCTCCAAGGCTTACGACTAAGGCGGCGACCAATGCATAGACCTTGGCATACCTTGTCATCCGAGTCACCGAAGTCACCGTTGGCGCCGTTGGCTGCGCGCGAGGGAGGACCTCAACAATCAAGGAATATAGAGGTTCCCGGTACTTCCCGGGAGGTCACCCATCCCAGTACTGTTCCCCCCAGAGCTCGCTTAACCGTGGCAATCTCTTGCCACTAAGCTACACTCTTGTGGTGTTTGAAGAAGGGGAAAGACTAAGGTTGACATTACCTTGAACAAGTTTTGGTCCCTCAAAGCTTCATTTTTGCTTTTAAAGCCTATTTCTGAAGCAATTTTGGGGTGTTTTTGGAGCCATTTCGGAGTACTTTCGCACGTAGTTCTCTTCACACAGGTCCAAGAACATCAAGAAGAGTGTTCCTTGTACTTCTCAGACAATAAATATCAACCTTTGGGGCTGTATTTTCAGCCACACTCGTAAAACTATAGGTTTCTCGAGGGGTTTTCAGTTTTGGTGGGAGCAGTCGCTGCAAATTTATGCAGGTTTTTAAAGCCTAAAACATCAGAGGTGACAGACACTTGCAAGTGTTATTGGCTAGTTTTTGGGCTGTGTATTCAGCCTTTCAGTGTCATTTTACTGCATATATTGAGCACATACACACCATGTACGCTTCTGTGGATACCGCTTATGTACGTCCATGTGGGCATTGATATGGCGGTTACGTTCTTTGCATAAAGCCTTTTAGGTTTGATAAAGAGGGTCGTGGTGAGGTTTTCTTAACTGGGAGACACCCAGATGTCGGGGTCTCTTCGGTGATGCAAGTGGAAGACTTACCCAGCCTCGCCATAGGAGATGTATGATAGTTGTTCATAGGTGCTCGATAAGCCTAGTTGGCTTCTATTGGGTAACTGATTATATGCAGTGGAGTCAGTGATTCACTATGCAGGTAGACATGTCAGTACTTGCAGTTTTATGATACTTTGACACTGGTCATATGCTAATATTGCAGAGGATACTCTGGCAAAATTTTTCCAGATTTCTGGTTTAGTCAACTATATAGTGGTTGATTTACTCCTTGATACACTTATTTGTTGGTGTTTGGACTCTTCTAGCTCCATTATCATTCTATTCAGTTCTCTACGATCATGGCATCAGAGGTCTCAGGCACATCCGGTGGATCAGGGTCTAGTGCTAGCATTCCGAGGAGGAGCTATAACTTGCAGGGCAAAGACCATTTTGAGATCCGAAAATTTGATGGCACAAACTTTGCTCTATGGAAGAATCAGATTAAAGATGTGCTGATTCAAAGAAGGCAATGGAAGCCAGTAAATGGGATTTCAAAGAAGCCTGCTGACATGGATGAAGATGATTGGGATGAGTTAGATGAAATGGCCAGGTCTACCATTCGCTTGCACCTAGCAGATAATGTTTACTTTACAGTATTAGACTGTGAAAGTGCAGAGGAGCTTTGGAAGAAGTTATGCAATACATATGAAAAAGAGACGGCATCAAATAAAGTATATCTGATGAGAAAATTATACGACCTTCGTATGAAGGACACAGATAGTGTTGCTGCTCATCTAAATGAGTTTGATGCCATATTCTCCCAGTTACAGGCTCAGAAAATGGATATGGACAATGAAATGAAAGCAGTATTGTTGTTATGCACCCTGCCATCATCATGGGATACATTTTGCACAGCTATTAGCAATAGTGCACCAGGTGGTAAACTCGTCTATGATGACATATGTGGAGCACTCTTGAGTGAGGAGATTCGTAGAAAATCTATGGTTGGCACTCAGAGTGGAGATGCATATAATGTTCGTGATTCTTACCAAGGAAAGAATCAACAACGTGGCAGGAGCAAGAACAAGGAAAAGAATGGTCAACGGAATAAGAGCAGAAGTAAATCAAGGAAGAGGGATATTGAATGCCATTATTGTCATAAGAAAGGACACATGAAGAAAGACTGGTATGCATTAAAGAATGCTAAAGGTAAAGGACAGAATGTTGATGGGCATGTTAAACAGTTACCTGCACCATCTACTTCGACTGTGAAGATTGAAGAAATTAATGCTATTTCTGATGATGCTGATGTGTTGACACTTGATAGTACTGTGCCATCTGAGGCACTTATGGCTGATTCTCTTTCCCACACCTGGCTGCTAGATTCTGGTGCTTCTTTCCATGTGACACCACATAGAGAATGGTTCTCTAATTATGCAGCAAAGTCTCTTGGTACCGTGAGACTTGGTGACTCTTACCAGTGTGATGTTGTGGGGATTGGAGATGTGGTTGTGCAGTTCATTGACGGTTCAAAATTTACTATGCATAATGTACGCCATGTACCTCAGTTATCACGCAGTTTGATGTCAGTTGGTCAACTTGATGACCTTGGTTACAAGGTGGTCTTCTATGCTCAGTCCTTTCGTATATCAAAGGGCAATATGGTTATTGCAAAAGGAAGGAAAGTTGGCTCACTTTACCCTTTATTTGTATCACAGAAAGAACACTTGTTAGCTGTTACTGAACAGCCTATGGCTTGTATTTGGCATGGTCGTTTGGGCCATATATCTCGTAGTGGAATGGAAAATCTTTCTCGTTCTGGCTACTTACCTGTGTTATCTTTCTCTAATTTTTCATTTTGTGAGTTGTCAATATGGAAAGCAAACCAGAAATGTGCATAAAACGCACATTGACTCTTCAATTCAGCCTTTAGATCTTGTCCATACAGATGTGTGTGGTCCTATGCCCACTAGTTTGACAATCATCTTCAAACCACGAGTTGTTCTCATAAAAAACAACATCTCTACTAATAATAAAACCTTTAGTACTTGGATTATACAACCTATACCCTTTTTGATTAAGATCATAACCTATGAACACACATTTCTTTGCCTTGGGATCCATTTTACCTCTGATCTGTGATGGAACATGTGCATATGCTATGCACCCAAAAATTTTGCAATGTTCTAGGCTAGGCCTTCTTCCATTCCAAGCTTCATATGGTGTCATCCCATCCAATGCTTTAGATGGGAGTCTGTTGATAAGATAGGTGGTTGTGGATACAGCCTTTGCCCATAGGTAGTTGGGTAATTTCTTCTCATTGATCTTGGACCTTGCAGCCTCCACAATGGTCCTACTCCTCCTTTCTGCTACTCCATTTTGCTATGGAGTATATCTGGTGGTGATTTCTCTTTTGATGACTCTATCTTGGAGATATGCATCAAACTCATGGGAGAAGTATTCTCCCCCTCCATCTGACCTTAGCCTCTTTAATGTTTTCCCTGTCTGATTTTCGACAAGAGCAAGATATTTTTTGAAACAATTGAACACTTCATCTTTGTGTTTCATAAAATAAAGTATGGTCCATCTGCTACAATCATCAATGAATGATACCTAATACCTGGATCCTGAAATTGAAGGGTCTTTGCTAGGTCCCCAAACATCTGTGTGGACTAGCTCCAATAGATCACCATGAATGTAACCTTTCTTCATAAATGGTTGTTTATGAGACTTCCCAAATTGACATGAGCTGCATTTGTATATCATATGCTGCTTGGATATATTTGGTAGTCCAAGCACACTCTGATCCCTGCAAATTTTCTTTAAACTTCTTTCTCCTATGTGAGCTAATCTTTTGTGCCACATTTCTAATCTGATAAGGTTTGTCCTCCATAATTGAAAAGTGCTATATTTCTAGTATCCTACACTTCAAATGTAAGGATTCTACCTGTCTTTTCTCCTTTGGCTATCTTCTTGAATCCTTGTTGAGGATCTTCAACAAATGCTCCATTTCTTGTAAACCTTACCTGCAAGCCTTTTTTCTACAATTTGTCCAACACTTATTAGGTACATACAATACCTTACTGAGTAGATTCATGTTTCCATCTAATGTCTTCACATTCCCAATCTTTTCAACTAAGTGCCTTGTATCATCTCCTGCCCTGAACCTCATGCTTGTTCCTTGGATCCTCCAAGTTAGATAGTAATGCCACATTTCTTGCTACATGATTTGAACAACCAGAATCTATATAAAACACATGTTCATATGATTTACCTTGCCTCATGGTCATGTTCATTAACAAGAGTGAGAATTCTTATGCTTGCTCTTCAGTATAATTGTTGTAGTCTCTTCTTCCTCTATAGCCTCCTTGGTTATTGTAGTTGTTGTAGTTGTTGTTATGGTTGTTGAAGTTGTTTGATCTTCCTCTTCCATAGTTTCCTCTGTTGAAGCCTCTTCCTCTCTGATTTCTTGGGTTCTTGAAACAATTCTCAGTTGTGTGGTTAGTCAATCCACATATGGCACATGGAGAGGTCCTTTGGAATCTCCCCCTGCCTTGTCTACCTCCTCTGCCTCTTCCTCTTGTACCTCTACCTCTTCCTGCAAAGTTAGCTTGGGAGGTACTAGCTTCATCATCAGATTTCTTGCCTTTACCTTTACCATCCTTACTCTTGTTCTTATCAGTGTATAGGGCAGAGGATTGATTACCTTTTGAGTTGTCATTGTTCTTCACAAGCTTGGCTTCATGCTTGTCTCACAATTTGCTCCTCATCAATGACTTCTCCAATGCTTCCAAGTTGATAAGCTAGGTCCTTCATTTCAGTGACATAATCAGTCACATTCTGTTTGGGCATCTTCTTGAGTGTTGTGAACTCCATCCACAGTTGATTCTTCCTTGCTCTAGTGCTTGAAGGGAAGAATGCTTCAAGTGCATTCCAGGTTTCTTGTGATGTCTTACAATTTCTAATATGTGGGAGTAAGAAATCAGAAACTGAGTTGCGAAGGTATGACCTGGCCAATGCATCCTTTGAGCACCATGTTGATAACCTTTCTTGTTCTTCTTGAGTGGGTTGCCCTTTGCTTCTAAGTATTGGCATTGACTCATCTGTAACCATACAAATTTCTACCTTGTAGATATGCTTCCATTCTAATAGACCAAGTAGAGTAATTACCTCGATCCAATTTGTCAATTGATGATGGGAATCCATCTCCCATATTGAGTTGATGATAGCTCTGATACCACTGTGAGGAGATGGTTGGATACACTCCAGAAATGAGCTGGTGCTGCACAAATCCTCTTCTACACCTGCCAATGTTACTTCAGATTACCTTAGTAGCCCAAATATGCATTTGGACCCATAATGTGCTTTGGAGTATCACCTTCAAATAGCTGCATCAAAACAAACTACTTCTAAGATTGAAGAGTTGTAGAAACTTGCTATTTATGGATTGCAACCTACTTAGTGTTTCATTCATTGCTCACTCACTGATTACAATTGATCCGAGAGCTTTTAGCCATATCTGATTGGACCCCTAACCTTGCTATAGGAAGTTATTTCTCTAATTTAGGATGAGTATATGCTGAGAAATAATCTAAAGAAGTTAGGGGTGTAATCCCGACATTTTAGGAGCATGACAATCAACAGACATAGACAGATTGTAATGAACATTTCTCACTGATCTCTGAACCAAATGACGTAAAAATTGATAGCATAGAACTAGAAGGTCTAAGCTACATGTACCAAGTTAAATCACAGTAAATGAGTAAGTATACACAAAGAACTCCTCAAAACAAGTTCACTGAAAATGAGAGTGTGGCAGTAGACAATAGTGAACATGAGATAGTTGCATAATCAGAATCAAATGTATAATGTATTGACTGTATGATAGAAAGGAGATGTTGTAGGCTTACTCATACAAGTGTGGACTAAGTGTGCCCACAATCTTGAAGCTCAATGTGTCCTTCTTCTACTTGCTTTTTCGCGACTAAAAATCATGAGTTTTTATAGAAGAATTTGAATTTGAACTTGGAATCTGGCACCTAAAAGTGATCCTATCTTTTAGGTTCCTAATTAATTTGATTCCAATCTTTGGTTGTTGTGGATTACAACTCGTAAAGCTACGAGATTCTCTCACACTTTCCCTTTTACATTTATCTTGAGTTAAACTCAAGATATTTACAAGAGGTGTTCATATATGACTTATGAATATTCATGTTCAAGATATGAAGTAAACCTTTGATCTTTTGGTCAAGCATCAAGGCTTGCCAAATGTACCAAGACTATATATATGAGAATAAACCCAATCATTTTGCTCAACCAATCGACTATGATCCAAATTGAATCATGTCCTTTGTATGTTCGTAATACTTTCCCATTTGGCTTCACGAATCTCCAATGGATGCAATAAATTACCAAATATAAGTCTTCTAGCTTTATTTACTTGAAATTAAGTGTTGTTAAGCACAAATCCATGCATGTCTTTCGACAAGTATGTCAATAAAACTTTTTTTTTTTAACTAATGCATACATGTTGTTGATTCTAGGATGTTGAACATATGTGATATGAAACTCAACACATGATGTTCCATGGTTACTGAAGCATTACAATGACCACACATAGAGATGAGTCTCTTTTCCTCCCAACCTCATGCCTCTATATGTAGCTCTCTCCAAGGGATTGCCTACTATGGTAGGTGAATACTAACCATTCAAGTGTTTTCCATGAAACTAAATGTGTGCGAAGTGTCCTAGTTAACTAGAGTTAACTCAAGTGGATGCTTCTAGAAAGCTCTAGATCTCTTGGGGCAAAACACTCTCTTGTGACTCTCATAGGACTTGAACCCAAGACCTCTTCCTTCTCATCCATATGGCTTAATCACTAGGCCAAGCACCTTTGCTTGTCTAGAGAACATAAGCACCTTCATTTAAGTCTACTCGCGTGACTTCTGCCCCACACTTGAATGACCAATGATGTCCAATCTCAAATCCGTCGAAACTTTTCGGATCTTCATGTAATAGACTTACTTTATAACATTCTTCCCCTCTTGGAAAACATCTTCGTCCTCAAAATTAGAGCTATATAAATAGTGCTAGGACTAAGCATATAGAAGTCCATTATCGCTTTGTTAGAGAGAAAATAGAAAGCAAAGAAATTCAATTGTCTTATGTACCTACTCAGATGCAATGTGCAGATATGATGACCAAAGCACTTGATGGAAGCAAACTCAACAGATTCAAATCAATGATTGGAATGCAAGAGATACATATGGATTGAAGACTCGAGCATCTTAGGCTTGAGGGGGAGCTGTTGGTACATTTGGCAAGCCTTGATGCTTGACCAAAAGATCAAAGGTTTACTTCATATCTTGAACATGAATATTCATAAGTCATATATGGAAACCTCTTGTAAATATCTTGAGTTTAACTCAAGATAAATGTAAAAGGGAAAGCCTAAGAGAATCTCGTAGCTTTACAAGTTGTAATCCACAACAACCAAGTGATTGGAATCAAATTAATTAGGAGCCTAAAAGATAGGATCACTTTTAGGTGGCAGATTCCAAGTTCAAATTCAAATTCTTCTATAAAAACTCATGATTTTTAGTCGCAAAAAAGCAAGCAGAAGAAGGACACATTGAGCTTCAAGATTATGGGCACACTTAGTCCACACTTGTATGAGTAAGCCTACAACATCTCCTTTGTATCATACAATCAATACATTATACATTTGATTCTGATTATGCAACTATCTCATGTTCACTATTGTCTGCTGCCACACTCTCATTTTCAGTTAACTTTTTTGAGGAGTTCTTTGTGTATACTTATTCATTTACTGTTATTCAACTTGGTACATGTAGCTTAGACCTTCTAGTTCTATGCTATCAGTTTTTACGTCATTTGGTTCAGAGATCAGTGAGAAATGGTCATTACAATCTGTCTATGTCTGTTGACTGTCATGCTCCTGAAATGTCGGGATTACACCCCTAACTTCTTAAGGTTATTTCTCAGCATATACTCATCCTAAATTAGTGAGATAACTTTCTTGGAGCAAGCCTAGGGTCCAATTAGATATGGCTAAAAGCTCTCGGATCAATTGTAATCAATGAGTGAGCACTGAATGAAACACTGAGCAGGTTGCAGTCCATAAATAGCAAGTTTCTACAACTCTTCAATCTTGGAAGTAGTCACTTCTTTTTATTGAAAAAACTTGCTTTTATTAAAAAAATTCCTTTTATTAAAAAAAAAAATGCCGAGCTTCCTTTTATTAAAGAAAAAAATCTTGGAAGTAGTCTGTTTTGATGCAACTATTTGAAGGTGATACTCCAAAGCACATTATGGGTCCAAATGCATATTTGGGAAGCTAAAGGTGTCTACTAAGGTAATTTGAAGCAACATTAGCAGGTGTAGAGCAGGATTTGTGCAACACCAGCTGATTTATGGAGTGTATCCAACCATCTCCTCACATATAGCCTAGTCAAGTTTTGGAAAGTAACTAAGTACTGTAGGAAAAATTATTGACAATTTGCTATCCTAAGAAATAATTTTGACAAAAATACAAATTTTCCAACCATTTTTTAGATAGAAATGTTTAGCTGATTGGATAGTAAACTGAGTATCATACAATATCCACAAATGGATGTAAAATTTGAGAGGGTCAACTAGATCTTAGATTATATGATGGGAGCATGTGTTTCGACTAGCCAATCTAATATGAAAGACTAGTTTCCAATAGTAGACTTTTCTTGCAATAGTGCTAAGCACTCCTCAATTAGTTATAGTCCATTCATTTTAGAGCCTCATATGTAGTTGGACTACGAAATTAGAAAGATCAAGCTATATAAGACTTTCTTAAAGAGATCAACCTTAAACTCCAAGGCTACCTTACACATCTCAATCGGATGTATGGATCAGGAGATCTAATCCAATCTTTGTTGGACAACATTTTGAAAGCTCCCTGCCATTTTTTTGTACCTTTTCAGATGTTGGGGTGCCCAATTGCCTTTTTTGAAGGCCATTAGGTGCCCATGACCTATGGAATCCATCCACCTGCCTACACTATGATACCAATGTTGCATCTAATACAGGGGATTTGGATTCATGACTTACCAGCTAGGAATTGGATGGGCCAAATACATACCTCAAAAGCCATGACAGAGAATTACTTTTTAATCCTCTCTCTTTAAAGTGTGTTTCAACCATCTCTTGCCTATCATGTTATGACAACAAAAGTTTAACACTAGTAAGAAATCAAAACACATGGTGATGATAGATATAATGAATTTTGCTTTTATTCTTTTAAAAACGAAACATAGTCAAAGAGACATGGTGTAATAGTAAGAATCTAAGGTTCAAATGTCATAAATTGACTCGATATAAATCTTTAATGTAGTAAATAAAGAGGATAGTCTAAATGTTCTTTCTTCCAAATTTCTCTAAATGTTCTTTCTTCCAAATTTCTCTAAATTTCTTCTCCGAATTTCTAACCTGTAGAGAACGTAGGTTGTAAGATCGAACTCTTTAAAAAATAAGAATGTATAAAATAATGTATTATAAAAAATAAAAAAAATGTAACATATAAAGATATTTCATAAAACGATGGGTCATCATTTTTCATAAGTATACTAGTAACCCTTGGAGCATATGTATCGTAGGAGAAAGCTAAATAAAAACTAACATAAAAAATATCATCGACAAGTATCAGTTTTTAAGTTCCTATATATGAAGACTCTCCTTCAAGCTCAACGCCATCTTTTATATTCTCGACATCATTTTGCGGATGATAACGCCCTCCTAATTCATCGTCACATAAAGATGCGGAAGTACATATGATTTGTTCCGCAATGGACACCTTTCAAAAATTTACAACAAAACAACGTTCCAATATCACGCAAAGTCAAAGGTGGGTCTCATCGAATCAAATTGTGGGCTCCCGTGATGGGCCGTGAACATTAAGATGATCAAGAAACTTCTATGGTAATACTTGACTTCTATCACAATACTTGACTTCTATCATAATACTTGACCTTCTCTGTAAAGTAATCATTATTTCTCAAGACGTTTCATTCGTCTTCTAACAGTGCTGAACATCGCCATGGATTCCGCTTATCGAGCTTATCCCCGATCTTCCTCCCTGAAGAACTTCGGACGCCTTTCGCTCTCCGTGCAGAAGCATCTTGTTAAGGTATGTTCTATGTCTCGCTTGATCGGGCTTTTTGAAAAGGTTGAGGTTATCCGTCCATTATGGAAGAAAAGACATGCGGAGGCATCTGCAGGCTAAAGGATTTGCACATGAGCGCCCCCGCCAGCGCACATACACATACACACATATACACAAACAGATTCGTTTTCGTAGACTCTCTCTGCCTTAACTTCTGTCTTCTGCAAGAGCTCCTTCTCAGATTTGTAAACCTAATGAGAACTTGTTATACGAAACATCGAAATGCCTTCAGGTTTATCAAACCCTTGCGGCTGCATTGGTAAGTGCAAGCGTTGGAGTTTATTTGCACTTATTGTTCGGATTCGGAGGCATTCTTACAAGCTTGGCAGCTTTGGCGCTGACAGTATGGCTTATGGTAACACCTTCCACATCATTTGAGGAGGTATGTGCTTTTAACTAAAAGTAACTGTGAAGGCAGTTTTATGGTCCGTTTCGGATTTCATGTCATACAGTGTGCACTTCTTATTCAGGGTAAACGGATCAAATTGTTAGCATCTTCATCATTTTTACATGGTGCGTCCGTGGGACCTCTAATTGGACTGGTTCTAGACCTTGATCCCAGGTGATGTGCTCCATAGTCTGAATTTCGCATGCTCATAAGAATTATAGTAAATGTGATGACCGATATTTTCATCAACTTAATGAGCACTTTTGTAGTTTCAAGTTACTTATATGTTTTTCTGAATTGATACAGCATTTTGGTCACAGCTTTTGTGGGGACTTCTCTCATATTTGGCTGCTTCTCAGGAGCTGCCATCCTTGCTCGTCGAAGGGAATTGCTCTTTCTCGGTGGAATATTGAGCTCTGCACTCTCACTTCTCCTTTGGATAGGCACTGCATCATATTTGTTCGGTGGATCATCTATTTACTTCTCGGTTGAGGTTGGGCAGAATGTGAATATTTCCAAGATGTAACTCACAACTAAAAGAGCTTACTTAATGCTAGGAATCTTTTGAATTACAGCTTTACATTGGCATGCTGGTCTTCATGGGTTATGTCCTTTATGATACTCAAATGATCATTGAAAAAGCTGATCTAGGAGATTTAGACTATATTAAGCATGCAATGGATCTATTTGTGGACTTCATGGGTTTGTTCGTGAGGGTTTTAATCATACTGGTATGTTTTGCAGTAGTTTCTGTATCAACTAGCAACAGTCTATTTTTTTTCTCTCAGCTTTTAATTAATGCTTATTTCCCATATTTTGTTTTTCAGGCCAAAAATTCGAATGAAAAATCAGAGAGGCAACGCAAGGAGAGGAAACATTAGGTTTAAGTGGATTGCTTGCAATTGTTTTCAGTTTGGATTGGCTTTGATGAATTTCTCTGTTTTGTAAATCTAATTAAGGCTTACAAGAAAGTTTGGGATAGCTTATAGTCAAACACTATGTAAACTTGCAGAAAAACATTCTCTTTAATGTGCAGTCTCAGAAGCTCCTGAACTCTCTACTGATTTAAAGGAAGTTACGTCATTCATATTCAAATTCTACTAATGCAATTAATTTGGTATAGCTATAGTGCTTTGAAATTTTGCTATATATGTTGAGGGAATGTAAGTAATTGAATTATCCATGCCTATTTTGATGTCTTCTGGTATAACTATATCATTATCTAAACTTTGGTTAAACACATTATACTGCAGAATTGATTTTCCATGCTGTTTAATGTCTTTTGATACAATGTATACCATCACATGCGATTTGGTGAAAAGCAAAATGTTACAAATGCCTATTTCAACATGTGACAATATAAATATCTTAACATGCAGAGTCTAAGAGTTCTTATTGTCATTTGTTCTTTCCAAAAGAAAATCCACAGTGTGGTTCTCTTGATGGCATAATCTGACTTGTCCCTCTAGTTGCAATAGTAGCAATCTAGAACTCTTCATCTTTGTCAGGTTTATTTGTTGTTAGTAAATTTCCTAATTTAAATTATCCCTCAGTGAAACTCTGATGTTTAATGATGTGACTCCCTCAATAGTACACATATTTGTTTCTGTCAGTGCAAAATATAACACTTCTGATGTGGTTCTCTCAATGGCATTAATCTACTTGTTCTCTCTGAATGCAGTTGTAATGTTTAGCATATGCGTTTATCTTTGGTAGGGTTATTTGCAGTTGATTATATTATTTCCAACTCTCCTTGGGCTTGATTTGTTGAAAGTATAGAATGAACAGTGAATGGGCTTAGTACCCATGGTCTCCTCTGTTCGGTGAACAATGAATGGGCATAGTACACAGGGTATCCTGTGCATCTCACAAAACAGGGAAACGGGGCATGCAACCTTCTGAAGGCATTCTACTTGAACGTCCTTACAGTGTAGCGGTGGCCCAAATTCGAGCTCGTTTAATAGATTGAGGGTCTACTTCTCACACCCTTGTGTGTGGTCTGATGAGCCATACAGAATCTTCCAGGCTGCCTCATGATGTGCCTGAAAGCACCCGTGGTTCCAGCAGCCTGAATTCTACCTTTGAGCCCAGTTTTGGGGTGGGGTCTTGTCCATTAATCTTGAATCATGGGCCCAAGCATTTATCAGAAGATGTTTTGGGAGGCACTCTGATGATGTGTGCATAAAGCGTTTGTGTGATCAAATAGATGTTTTACTTGAAAAGGGCTTTTTTATGGGTGTCGGCATTTGAAAGTTGCATTCTAAGGTAGGTGGGTGCGACTTCTTGGGTTATGGATGTACACACAAAGAAACCTTGAATAGAAAAAGAAGTTCAAAGCTTTTATAGCTCTGTAATGGCATCTAGGTTTGAGCTAGCTCCCTTTGTAAATAGCTTCCATTCATCTTGCTTAAACTAACGGGTTTAGACACTGGTGATTCATCGTCAGGAAGACCTTCTCAATGTATAAATGGCTTTTGGAGGTATAGATAAATTTGCAGGTATAAACTTCCACACATGGAAAATGAAAACCAAAGACTTTTTAATACGCAAAGGTATATGGAGCTTCGTCAATAATGCACCACCTACTAAACGAGAATTAGAAGAGCTTTCTCAAGCGGCCAAGACACAATGTCAACTTTACGAAGAGTATGCATACAGAATCATCATCATCATCGCACTCAACGACACATACATACACTATGTAGGTGAGGCAAAGAAATGCATATGAAGCTTGACAAATGTTGGATAACATCTTTGGTGGTCATGCAAAGCACAACAAAATGATCCTCAAAATGCTATTGTATGGACTTTCTTTTACAATCCCAACGAGGATATTGCATCGCTAGTATATAGGATGAAAAGTATAGTGATCTAATTGCATTCCCTTCAATGCTTGGTGCTTGAAGAAGACAAAATAGAAATACTTTTGGAGGCTCTCCATCAACTCCTCTATAAACATAGTTATTCTCTTGAAAGAGAAAGAATCTACTCCAATCTTAAAGAATGTCATAAACTCTTTACAACAGGAAGAGAAAAGGATCGAAAGACGAGATCACCCTAGGGATATGCTTCTAGCTAGATTCAAAATATGTGTCACCTTTTGTGACAAGACATGAGAGTTACCAAGAAATTGCTTTAAGAGACCAAAGAAGTTCAACAAAGGGACAAACTATATGGAGAAGATTTTAGATTCATCAACTAAATTAAGAACAATGTTCTAAGTACCTAATATGTTAACTTTTTTTGTAAATGCCTGATGTGGCATGCTCAATGTGGCATCCAGAATTGTTTTCCTATGCTAGGAAAAAGGGAGGGAATTGTAACCACATTTCTCATTTAGCAAGTTTGGTTTTTCAGTTGCAATGTTAAGTAACCAACTTTAGAAGCCCTTTTCCTCAATACTTTTTGGTAGCATTAACATTGTCAAAAACTTGGCTTGGCTTAACTTTCATTCAATTCTAGGGCCAACGTTCATGTATATATAATCTCTTTGTTGTTTAATGAAACTAAGGCACACTCTTATCTCATTACATCCTTGTCTCTTTGTCTATGTGCTTCGACATAGCTCTTGCATGTAGCTTCATTGTTCGGTGGCCAATTCTTTTTAGACGATGTTTTTTGCACTTAACACTTCATTAGAATATAAGAGAAAAAACATGTAAATTTTAACTATAAAAATTTTTCTAGTTTATCTATTTATTATTGTATATTTTATTAAATTGAAGGATATACAGCAATACGAATATATATATATATATATATATATATATATATATATATATATATATATATATATATATATATATATATATATATATATATATATATATATATATATATATATATATATATATATATATGTGTGTGTGTGTGTGTGTGTGTGTGTGTGTGTTTGTGTATCTTACAAAAAGATCTAATATTCTTGTTATTGTTTTGTCGTCCAAGGATACGGCTGAGTTGGCCCTTCAATTTTTTGAAGTAATAGAAACTTAACTTATTAATTTTATTATAAGTCTTCAGTTGAAAGATCTATTATCGCATCTACTCTAGGTCATTGGTGATGTGAGTGGGGATGTCATAGCTTCTCGTCTAAGCCATGCATGATAAAGTTCGAAGTTTGATAGTTCTCTTTTTGTTTTGGACAGACAGAGAAGTTGAACCTGCACATTTTGTCCTTATTATTTTTTTATTTTATTTTTTAATATTTGATAATTCTTTTC
The DNA here is from genome assembly GCA_020310875.1 of Ceratopteris richardii. Taxonomy (NCBI): domain Eukaryota; kingdom Viridiplantae; phylum Streptophyta; class Polypodiopsida; order Polypodiales; family Pteridaceae; genus Ceratopteris; species Ceratopteris richardii. Next base: position 221,632 of record MU260109.1, read on the forward strand.
AATGTTGATCTTCTTATTTTTTTAATTTGTTAAAGTTGATTAATTTAGCATTATTTTTTCATCATTTTTTACTTCTTTGTTTCTTTTCATTTTTCTCTCGCATTATCATGTATGTCTCGATTTATCAGAGTTTGGTATCGAAGCACGACAACAACCACACCAACTATTGTGTAGAGGAGAAGCAGTCGCGAATGACACCCTTCATACATGAGCGCCCAAGAGCAACCTCGAACGAGAGCGGCCACAGCAGGCGGGAATGGTGCCCAAGGACGCATGAAGATCTCCTCACCCCCCTCTCAAGGTTGAGAGCTTCTACAATGAGCTCTTCTATATAAACTTGCAAAAAAATTGCTGAGAGGTCATATGTGGGATTAATGCCCATGTTGGAGAAGCATATTGGAAGAAGAGCATTCGTTGTTGTATTTTTGAAGGAGGTAAAAGAAGCTTTGAATTTTGAGATTTTCCTTGATTTTAGAGAGCAAAAGATCCAAGTTTTGAGCAAGATTGAAGTCAGACAAGGATATATACATGTATATTGGGCTGTGGACATGGGATGGAGGTCATAGGAACAGGTGAAACACCATAGGATAGACCTTCTTCAAGCCTCCAAAGTAGTCCTTGCATGAAAAAAATGCTTTTCACCTTCCTACCTTGACATACCCATTTTTTTCGACCCATACCTTTGTGCTCCACCATCCGATTGAAGTGATTTTCATCACGTTACAAAGCTACGTTGCTAAAATTTGGGTTACCAACAAATGATCCTTGATTAGGAGATGTTTTGCCCAAGCAAAATCCCTCTGTAGCGCTTCAGTAGAGATTAGTCATGCACTCTCGGCCTAGTTTTTTATCATTTTGCATCCGAATTGACTTCTATCGCTTGGTCTAGCCTCATAGCTTTCATTATAGGTGTTGGATCACTCATTATTGAACGGCTAGGACAGGCAAGAACCAAAAGTGCTCCAGTTTTTCTCAATTTTCATATTTTTGGGTATTGCCACATACTTTTGGCATTGTTTTTGTTGGTATTTGGTGCTAGAATCCCTCTCGGGCCAATTTGGCATTTTGAATTTTTGTTTGGGCCTGATAAGGATTTCAAATCAGTGCCTCGATGCTTCAAAGATTGCTTCAGATTCGATTTGGAAGGCTTAATTTGTACTAGGGAAGTGCTCTAGTGATATTTTTTTTCTCTTTCTTTCATATTGAATTTACTTCCATTGCTTTTAAAAACTCTAGTTAGTAAATGGGGGGAGTGAAACATGGATCCTAAGGGTAAGCAATCTTTAGAGCACACTTTTCCACCTAGAGAGAACAACTAGAGGACCCATACCATAGGATGGCAGAAGTAGAACAAGAGCAATATGTAGAGCAAAAAGTAGAGAAAAAAGGAGCAAAAAGAAGAAGAGTACTCTTTTGTATAGCTCTATGATTAGTTTGTTACTCACAAACAATTCATTGAGCTCAAGTAACAAACTCTTAGGTTAGAGAGAGACATTAGTAGCATGACTTCTCTCATTGAACATCTTAAGTCTCAGATGATCTCAACTTAAGTCTCAGATGATCTCATTAGAGACCCATGTCACCTCTTTCCTAACTAGGAAGGAAAGAGAGATGCCCACTCTTCCTGCAGTTCAGTTGGCTAGGAACGATATTCCTTTTCCTAGCAAGCATAAAGGGGAGAGTTCTAGGGAAACTCCCCTCCTAAAAGATCTCAAGCAGCCAACCTTTATGGGGGATGACCGTGAGAGGAAATAAGGATGCGGTCTACACTTTCTTGCAAAGTGGAATGGCCTGCATCAACTGAAGGGCACCCCACCTGAGTATTGTGTGCTAGAAGCGAGTCTCTCGTTTGCCCATGTGCTTATAAGTGGTTGATGAGTCTCAAGGAGGCAAATTTCATCCCTACGGACGGGACTTAGTTTAAAGCTCTTTTCTTGAAAGAGTTTCTTCTTGAGAACGAGGAAGAGAGGAACTCGGATGAGTGGGATAGGATCACTCAAAGAGGTAGGCCTTTGTCAATCTACATATCCCACTATAGGGAGATCATTATGAAACTTAAGAGGTTAGATGATTTCCACACTCTTGATTTTGAAAGAAATGGAAGTAAATTTTGTATATAGGGAGAGAGAGATGTATTCAATGCACCTCTTATCTCCTCTTTAGAGTTGTAAAGGCTTTGTCATTTTTAGCATGTACAAGAGATGTTTTTCTTGTATAGTTAGGAATTTGAGCATCGTATAGATACTTCATTTGATGTATATTTTCATGCTAGAAATGTAAATATGGACATGAATTTTACTATTCTTTCTTGCAAGAGTATGTTGTCAAAGGTTTAATGAATCATTAAAAAGTACAGGATATCATGGAATGGCCACATCCCAGGATCTTGGAAGAGCTATAGATCTTCCTAGATTTATCAAGATTCTATCAAAGATTCAATTAGAATTATGCCTTACTATTCCGATAACAGAATAGCTTAAAGGGAAAGGGAAATCCTTTCATTGGGGAGAAAAACAAAAGAAAAGTATGGAGAAATTCAAGGTAACCATTGCTGCAGATCCACTTTTCACATAGCAGATCCCAGTAAAACCTTAGTGGTTGAGACTGACACAAATGATTTTTCCATAGGAGTGATTTTAGTTTAGGATGGTTGACTAGTAGCTTTTGAGAGTAAGAAACTAGAACTTGCTCAGAAGAATTACTCTCTTTATGAGAAGGAGTTGTATGCAATTATCCATGCTTTGAAGAAGTGGCGTCATTATCTATATGGTGATCAAGAGAACATTAAGTGGCAAAACGGACCTTAAAGGTTGTAAGGCTTGATGGGCAGAGACCCTTCAAGAGTTTGATAATGAGCTTATGTATAAGAAGGGAAAGTTTAACGTAATGGCTTATTCGCTTAACCACATGCCTATGCTCAATGGATTGAGTTTTACTCAGATCACTAGTGAGCTACTTGATTCCCTCAAAAGGAAATGTAGGCTTCATCGTGCTATTCCAAAATTTGGGAAGCCATAGAGAAATGGGATCATGATACAAGGGTTTCCAATGACAATGGAGTATTGATGGGTACTAAAAAAGGAATCAAGTGGAAGAATTACAATATCCATGATGGATATCTTCTATATAAGGGTAAGGCGTGTGTCCTTAGAGACCCTTACATAAGGTGGCACATTCTATATGAGTTTCATGACACACCTAGTGTGGGACACCCAAGAGTTAACAAGACTTATGATCTTGTTAAGAGTCAGTTTTACTGGCCTGGACTTCATAAGGACGTCCTAGAGTATGTGCTTAAGTGCACTAAATGCCATGTCAATAAAGCTGAAAGATTGAGGATTGGAGGACTACTCCACCCATTGGATATTTTAAATGGATAGTGAGAGAGTATCTCCATGGATTTCAGAGTAGGCTTACCTAAGACAAAGAGAGGGCATGAATCTATCTGGGTAATTTTGAATATGTGAATAAAAATATCTAGGTTTATTCCGACATGAATTACAGTGAAGACACCTGAGTTGGATAGGTTGTTTTTAGAGAACCTATACCGGTTATATGGTCTTCCCTTAGACATAATTTTTGATTGGAAGTTTACTAGCCACTTTTGGAGACTAGTCTTCAAAAGGTTGGATATGAAACTTAGCATGAGTACGGACAAGCATCCACAGCCGGATGGGCAAACAGAGAGGGTTAACCAAATCCTAGAGGATGTTCTTTGAGCATACGTGAATGAAAGGCAAAATAATTGGGAAGAGTACTTACCTATAGTAGAGTTTGCATACAATAGTGCCAAACACTCTTCCACTGGGCATGTTCCATTTATGCTTATGTGCAGGTTTCAACCAAGAGGTCCTTATGTAGTAAGATTGCATAATGAGAAAGTTCAAGCTACAAAGGTCTTCTCCTTTGTATGGCATGAGAGAGAGAGAGAGATTTAATAAAATGGCATGTGGATATGTAGATTATCCTAAGAGAGAATCTCTAGTGTAATTGGTAGTATCATCTTCATCGAGAAACATGTACATCGAGTTGAGCTTGTGAAAAAAGATAAGGGAGGTCATCAGAGAACATCAGACTATCATGAATAGAAAACCAATCTTGAGACATGGTTTTGGCCTTGACTATCCCATGATAGCTTGGCCTTCTCCCTCCAGGCATATGATTTGCCTAGTATATAACATAGTCTATTATTGTTGAGGTTTGGCATGGTTACAAGCCTTCTACTCCTCATTACATGTTCTTGGTTATCTAGCATCTGCATTGATGCATGAGAGAAAATGTAGAAAATTGGATGATAAGTCTATGAACTTTATTTTTTCTTGAGTATAGGTTTGAAGGAAAAGGCTATTGTTTGTATAACCTAGAGACTAAACATAGTTTGGTTAGACGAGATTTAGTTTCTATGAAGGATTCAAATTTAACCTCTACTCTCATGTACCAAGGGAACATCCATCAACCCCACGAATGTTTATAACATTTTGTTGTCTCTTTTCACTAATGAGTAGTTAAATCTAGCTCACATTACATTGATAAGATGAAAACTATTTTGAAATTGTTGGTTTCTAACTTTTAGAGATAGTTAGTTAGATGCATCTTTGTCTTATCATACTTGTGCCAGATCTATGATGCTTCTTTCATGTTAGACTACTATGCAATGGTTTTTTCTTATCTTTATGATCACAATAAGATCATTCTCTTTGATTAATCACATGCATTGGAAAATTGGATACCTCATTATAATTCAATGTTGTTATGATGGATGATAATTTATCTTTGTGTGATTTTCCTCTTAGAGAAAATCCATTGGAACAACAACTAGTTCTAAACATGGTTCAAACAAACTTATGGGAATCCATAGAAGTTTACAAATATGCCAACAATCAAACAAAGTATGAAGAAAAAAACCAAGGTATACACATATAAAATCAATTGCTATGACTCTAGTCACCAAAAACAAAAAAACTAAAGCCTACATATATGACTCAAAAGAATTTATGGACATCATCCAAGGTGTACACATTCAAGTTACCAAGTAGAAAATGTGTGACATAACAAACCAAAGTTTACATATACAAAGCTAAATAAATTATTGAAATCCACCAAAATTTTCACGTCTTTGGACACAATGATAAATCTTCTATTGTGTGGGCATCAACCAAATTCTACACATACAATCATGAATAGTTTGTGGACACATAAGAAAGCATGTACAATTATGGAAGATATGGAGTTTCTTCACATGAAGCAAGAAAATAAGACATCAAAACAAGGTGTACACATAAGGGAACTACCAATCTATTAAAATCAACCACGTTTTTTAGATCTATGTACACCAAACAAAGTAGATATATTTGGGGAAACCAACCAATATATCCACATACAAATATTTACAGCCAATTGAAATAATGCAAATTACAAACATTTAGCTTGATATCCAAGGAAATAAACTAGTTCCTACCAAGAAACAATATACATGTACATATAGGATCAAAAGAATATATAGTTTTAACATATTTAGTAAAAATATTTTTTTGATAGTTTTATATGCATAAACACACAATCCCTCGCACACATCAACACATACTAAAAATAATACTCAAAAGTCTTTGATATAATCTTCTATATCATAAAATGATAAGGATCATTTGAAAACATTTCATTATTTCCATCATGGATGCCATCTTCTTTTTGTCAAATGAAATATGTATGCCAATTTTTTTCATTCTTATCACAATCACCAGTGTAGATCACATATTATTTGACGAGATTAAGAATGAAATAGGGCATGAAAGAATATTTTGGAAGGTTTAATACTTAGAATAGCATTTAAATAATTATTATTTTTTGTCATAATTTTTTATTTCACCTT
>MU260109.1:232500-235000 GCA_020310875.1 Ceratopteris richardii
TCAAAAGTCTATCAACTTGTCAAGGGCATATCTCGGTCAATACTACTCCAAATTCATTGATTCAAAGCTTGTTGGATTCAGCTTAAAGTCTAAAACATTCTTTTAAAAATTGAAGACATTCCATTCAGCAGATTCAGAGAAATCATCGTCGAGGTGCTCACTGGTCTATTTCTGCTACAGTCCTAAAAAGTCGGGGGTATAGCTAAGTTTGCTAAATTAATTTCTTTGAGTATAGTTTGTCATTTTACATCATTCCACTTGCAAATGGTAGCTTACTAAGTTAATTGAATACCCCTAGAAGGAAATTTATCAATTGCTACTGTGCTGGTCACACTAAGCAAAACATTCAGCAGGTGTTAAGACCAAAATAGAAGGTTTTCTTGAGTTTGTGACTTCCAAAGTTATCTGTTTTGATTCAATCATTGCACACATCATTTCCAAAGGACATAGGCCATTTCTTGGTGTCATTGGAAAGCTAAGGAAGTCTAATAATCAAGTCTAAAGCAAAAGAGGGCTGGTACAAAGCAGGTTTAGCAGTACCTACTCAGTTTCCTGGATCATCCATCCATCTTTCCCAACAGTGGTATCATAGCAAATAAGGTAAAATGGGAGATGGTTTTCCTTCATTTATTGACAAATTGGACAGGAACAATTATCAAGCTTGGTCTCTAAGGATGAAGATCTACTTACAAGGAAGGAGTCTCTATGGATACATCTCAGGAGATGAGGAATTGCCCTCATTCAAAGCAAGAGGTTTGCCAACCAAGGAGGAACATGAAAAACTCAACAGATGGTGTGCAAGGGATGCATTGGCAAGGTCTTATTTACTAAACTCTATATCTGACTTTCTTTTACCTTATATGAGAAATTGTAAGACTTCCCAAGAGACTTGGGAAACCTTGTCATCATATTTTTCCTCCAATACAAGGGCTAGGAAAAATTAGTTGTGGATTGAATTCACAACACTAAGGAAGCAACCTAAGCAAGATGTTTCAGAATTTGTGACCAAGATCAAAGATGTTGCAGATCAATTAGCAAGCATAGGAGAAGAGATTGAAGAAGAAAAAATTGTAAGGCAGGTAATCAATGGAATCAATGCTGATGACAAGTGGGAAAGCTTCACCACTGCAATGGATCTCTACATGGACATGCACACTCCAGATCTTACAACTCTCATGGGACAACTATTTAAACATGAAGCAAAGCTTACCAAGAGTGGAGATACATCCAAAGGTAACAACTCTTCTGCCCTATACACTGATAAGAAATCCAAGGATAAAGGCAAGAGTAAAAAGGTGGAAGATGAAGGCTCTACCTCCCAAGCCAACTATGCAGGGAGAGGTAGATCTTCAAGAGGAAGGAGCAGAGGAGGTAAGCAAGGTAGGGGGAGACCCTATAACTCATCACCATGTAACATTTGTGGCTTATCAAATCACACCACAGATGAGTGTTACAGGAATTACAAAAATCAGAGAGGAAGAGGCTACCAAAGAGGTAGATACTCACAGTCTAGAGGAAGGTTCAACCATCACCAAGGCCACAACAACAATTACAACAGCAACTACATCAACAATTACAATGGCAACTACCAAGGAGGATTCAGAAACAGAAAGGACTACAACAACTACACAGAGGAGCAAGATGACTCTCTCTTGATCATGAACATGACTTCAAAGTCAGGTACAAATGATGATCACTTATTTTATATTGATTCAGGGTGTTCAAATCATGTGGCTGGTAATGTTGCACTACTCTCTGATCTTGAGGAACCAAAAGGTAAACACCAAGTCCAAACAGGTAATGATACAAAGCATTCTATAGTTAAAGTTGGTAATGTTAAGACTTGTGATGGTAATCAGAATTTGTTAAGCAGGGTACTCTATGTACCAACCATTACAAAGAACTTAATGAGTGTTGGTCAGATTGTAGAGAAAGGGTTGCAGGTCAGATTCAATCAATATGGAGCATTTGTGGAGGACCCAAGACATGGATTCAAAAGGATAGCTAAAGGAGAAAAATCAGGTAGACTTTTCACTTTTGAGTTGGAAGATACAAAGAACATTGCATTATACAGTTATAAAGATCAAACACTTTCAGAGCTTGAGATTTATAACCCTACCAATAAGGGATTTATGGTAAGCAGAGATGTGATCTTTGATGAGAATGATTCTTGGTATGAGAATGAATGCAGGAAGGTCAAACTACCCTATGATTTGGAAGAAGAATTTCCAAAACTTACAAAGGAGGAACCTACTCAGGATGGAGAGTCAAGTTCAGATTATGAAGATACAATCAACCTTGAAGAGTTCAAGGCATGGAAGTCCAAAGGCAAAATGAAGATGAAGAAGCTTGAGGACATACCAGAATCTTCAACTCAATCAATCAGAAGGTCTCAAAGAGAAAGCAAAAAACCTACCAGATATGGGTATGATACATCTCTTGTTACTAAACATTCAATTTTTCTTGCAAAGGATTTGTCAAATGAAGAACAAGGTTCATA
>MU260109.1:240000-245000 GCA_020310875.1 Ceratopteris richardii
ACAGAGAATGAATCTCACACTTCGGTCAACTTTACAGCACTCTAATATCTACCCAATGACACCAAAATCATAGCAAATGGATAAATAGAGAAGGAGAACCAGCCCTTACAACAGAGAGCAAAATATTTCCAACAGAGCCTACACACAGAGAGAGATATCAATCACACAACTTCTCTAAAATGAATGTTTCTCCCAGATTACTTAGAGAATGCTCCAGAGAGTTTGTGAGCATAAAAAAGACTCTAATAGCTATCCAATGAGACAAGAAGTACATCAAATGGATACAATATGAGGGAGAACCAATGCTAACAACTCAGGGGTAGAGAGTTGCAACACTGCCTACGCACACAGATAGATATGCCTACTAAAAGAAAACAAACAAGCAAGCAAGGGGCTAGCTTAAGCAAGGGACTTGCTTATCACAACTCCAGCACTTAGTGCTCACTTTACATGAGCTAAAACTCCAAGAAGATGGCCCAAAAGAAGTCGGGATACATGCTCCTTTTATAGTGAGAAGTGTGTCCCTAAAATCTAGGAACTACCTTTCCAAATCAACCTCTTAACTTGGAAGAATTAGTTGAGATGACTTGGGGAGTGGTTGAGTGACTTTTCTTGATGGAATCTCGTGGATTTTGGCTTCCTTTGATTGCTCCACATGTCCATAAAAGATTCCCCACAAATTTGTAGCTTGAAGCTTGACTTTTAACACTCCCCCTCAAGCTTCAATTCTTTGTCCTCATCCAAGCTCCTTCATGTTGATGCATTGCTTGAATTTTGAAATCTTCATTCCATCCAAAGCCTTTGTAAACATGTCGGCAACTTGGTCCTTGGTACCAATATGATGTATTGAAACTTCCTTCGATATCACCTTTTCCCTTATGAAGTGATAGTGCACTTCAATATGCTTGGTTCTAGCATGATAGATAGGATTCGATGCTAGATGAATGCTACTCATATTGTCACAAAAAAATTGGATATGTGTTAACCTGCAAATTAAGCTCCATAAATAACTTCTTAATCCACATTAGCTCACATGTGACTTGAGCCAAAGCTCTATACTCAGCCTCGGTGGAAGATAATGCCACTGTGGGTTGCTTCTTTGAAATCCATGAGATGATATTGCTACCTAGCATGACTAGGTAACCACTTGTACTTCTTCTATCCTCCTTGGAACCGGCCCAATCCGCATCAGAATAAGCTTTGACCTGCATATCATCATCAAATGAATAGAACAATCCTTCATTTATAGTGGCCTTGAGATATCGTAACATTCTTCTTGCAGCTTGCAAGTGTGTAGTCCTTGGACTATGCATAAATTGTGATAACACTCCAACTCCATATGCTATGTCAGGCCTAGTTATTGTGGCATAATTGAAAGATCCTACAATAGAGCGATAAAAAGTTACATCCTCTAATGGCTCTCCATCAATGGAGCTTAGCTTTGCATTAACTTCCATGGGATTTGAAATAGGATTGCAATGTAGCATCCCAAACCTCTCAAGTAGGTCTAGAATATACTTCCTTTGTATGAGCATAATACCTTCTTCTTTGTATACAACTTCAATGCCAAGAAAATACCTAAGATCTCCAAGATCAGATATCCTAAACTCCTTTCCAAGCTTTGCCTTGATCTCCTCAATGCCCTTTGTATCATTACCTGTAATGATAAGATCATCTACATACACACACATGTAGACTACAAGTTCTCCTCTTTGTTTGATGAAGAGAGATGGATCCGCCTTGCATTGATTGTAACCACATTTGATCAAATAGTCCACCAATCTTTGGTTCCAAGCCCTTGGAGCTTGCTTTAGGCCATAAAGTGCCTTCTTCAACCTACAAACATGATGTGGAAACTCTTTATGAACAAAACCTAGTGGTTGCTCCATGTATACCTCCTCTTCCAAGTCTCCATTGAGAAAGGCATTCTTGATATCCAATTGGAAAAGCTTCCATCCTTTGCTAGCAGCCATTGCAATGAGTGTCCTAATGGTGCTCATCTTTGCCACGGGGCTGAATGTCTCTTCAAAGTCCACTCCATAGGTTTGTGCAAAACCCTTGGCCACCAATCTTGCTTTGAACCTAGAAATAGATCCATCTGAATTCCTCTTTACTTTATACACCTACTTATTACCTATTACCTTCATGTTCTCCTTCTTGGGCACTAGAGTCCATGTTTGATTTTCCTCAAGTGCGTCGATCTCTTCTTGCATTGCCTCTTTCCATTTGGTGTACCTGCTTGCATCTTCATAGCAATCGGGCTCATGATCTTCTACTACTTTGTTCATATATGCATAATGTGTTGCCATGTATGAATCATAAGTAAACCTTTGAGTTGGATACTTAACTCTAGAAGACTTCCTTTCTTCACCTTTTGGAGGAATAAACCTCCTTTGCCTTTGGAACTTGATCTCTTTCTTTGACGTGGCTTCTTTCTTCATCATGTGTCCTTCATCATCTTCAACTTCATTACCTTCTTCATCCAACTCCACCAATGTTGCTTTGCCTTTGTTGATTGATTGTGCTTCATAACTTGATGAAGATATCCCCCTCCATGTGAGTTCATGCTTGAACTATCTTCATTGATGGAACACCTTGGGCTGCTTAGCTCTAGGTCGATTTGTTCTTCATCATGTCCATGCTTTCTTCTTCATAGTCCTGCATACAATCATACTTCTTATACCAAGGGAGTAGCTCATCAAATGCTACATCCCTTGATATCCTCAAGTCCTTTGTGTTTGGGTTGAAGGACCTGTAACCTTTATGATCATTTGAATATCCTAGAAAAACACACTTTTCTGCCTTTGGTTGTAGCTTGTGCCTCAATTCACTTGGCACATGTACATAACAAGTACATCCAAATATCTTCAAGTGGGAAAGATCAGGTTTCTTACCATAATAGGCTTGATATGGTGTCAAGCCATGGATCCCTGAGGTAGGAGCCCTATTCATAAGATACACGGCGGTATTTGTTGCATCACTCCAAAACATGTTAGGTACATTCATCTCATTAAGCATTGCTCTAGCGATCTCGGCAATGTATCTATTCTTTCTCTCTGCTACTCCATTTTGTTGGGGTTTGTACCTGCATGTTACTTGCCTCTTGATGCGTTGATCCATTAAAAAATCAGAAAACTCATTGGAGACCTTAGCTTCTTGATATATGTACCTGTTTCCTTCTCTACCATTGCCTTGAATGCTTTGAAACATGTAAACACATCTGATTTGTTTTTGATGAAATAAACCCAAACCATCCTTGTGCAATCATCTATAAAAGTGACAAAGTACTCGTTACCTCCAATGGATTGCTCTTTGGTTGGCCCCCACACATATGTATGTATCAATTCCAATGGATGTTGGCTTATGTAGCCACTCTTCTTGAATGGAAGTCTCGCTTGCTTCCCTAGTTGACAGATTCACATAAATGCTTCATACCTTGTCCTTGGAAGTTGGGAAGACCTTCAACCAGCCTCTTGAATTGCATTTCCTTCATTCTTTGTATGTTGATGTGACCTATCCTCTTGTGCCACAAGTCCAACTCCGAAATCCTCTTGTTTCCATATGTGAAGTAGACATGTTGAGTGGAATGAGAATTTACCTCCAAAGTGAAGAGTCTCCCTTGCTTCTTTCCTCTTGCTATGACCTTGTAACCTTGCTTAGGGTTCTCCACAAAGCATCCACCTTTGTTGAACCTTACTTGATAGCCTCTTTCAACCATTTGCCCAACGGACACCAAGTTCTTTGTGATGGTAGGTACATGCAAGACATCCTTGAGACATCTTCCTTCCTCCTTGTCATCCAAAGCTACATCTCCAACATGGGAGATCTCATGGGCTGTATCATCACTTGTTTCTACATGTCCTTTACCTTTGGGAACATGTAGATTAGTAAACCAAGAAGAAGTGCAACTCATATGGTTGCTACATCCACTATCAATATACCAAGTGTTATCTAATTTGCTTGAATTCCCATTCATGTGCATCATCAAGAGATTGTCACTTTCTGAACTTGTAGAAGCATAATTACCTTGGCCTTTGTATGAAGAACCTTGATTATAGCTCCTTTGGTTTCCTCCTTGGTAGCAATCTCTAGCATAGTGGCCAAACTTGCCACATATGTAACATCCTTCGCCATCTTGATTCCTGTTTTGTTGATGTCCTCCTCCTCTTCCTCTTGTTCTTCCTCTCCCTCTTTGTGATGAGGTGCCTTGGTCATGTCCTTGATTGCTTGAGTGGCCTTGCCTTCCTCCAAACCTTCCTTTGCCCCTTCCTTGTCCTCGTCTTCCTTTGCCCCTTTGATTACCTGCATAGAAAACTTGTGCATCCTTGCTTTTAGTTGAACTTCCACCTATGTTCATTTCTTCGGTGACCATGAGAGCAACCAATTGCTCAAAATCGGGAAGATTATCCCTTACATATACTGAAGTGGTAAAGGGTTTCCACTTCTCATCATCTCTCAAACCATTGAGAGTATAAGCCACAAGATCGTCATCGTCTACGTGGCTTCCAATGGATCCCAATGCATCTGATAACTCCTTGACCTTAAGTATGTAGTCATTTATGCTACTCCCTGAGCTCTTCCTAAGGTTTTTGAGCTCATTCTTAAGTTGGATCTTCCTTGCTTTGGTGCTTGTTGAATAAGCCTTTCAAGCGTCTCCCATACCTTCATGCTTGAATCCAAGTCTTGGATATGGCCGATCATGCTATTGCTAATGTGTTGGGAAAGGATAAAGATAACCCTCTTGTCTCTTTCATTCCATTCCCTAAAGGGCCTTCTCTGGTCATTGGTTGGATTCTCATCCAACTTAGGTCTTGGTTCACTTCCACTAATCAACCCCTAAAGGCCCTTGCCCATAAGATAGTTGGAGACCCTAAATCTCCATGGTTGATAGTTCCCTTTGTCTAGCTTTTCAATTTGAGTGTTGAAGTCTCCCATATCTAGTCTTTGATACTTGACCTAGCCCTTGGCTAATGCTCCAATGTGTGTAAAATGAAAATGAG
>MU260109.1:252500-257500 GCA_020310875.1 Ceratopteris richardii
TGGCCGGATTTTTGAGAAAGCATTGCAGGTCAGATTCACAAAGAATGGAGCATTTGTTGAGGATCCACATCAGGGATTCAAGAGGATAGAAAGAGGAGAAAAATCAGGTAGACTATTTACATTTGAGCTCCAAGAGACTAGGAACATTGCATTGTTCAACTATGGTAGTCAAAGCTTATCAAAATTGGAGATTTGGAAAAAAAACATTCGCTCATATAGGTGAAAGAGCTTTGAAATAAATGATTAGGGATTAGAGTGTGCTTGGCCTACCAAATATCTCCAAGCAACACATGATTTACAAATGCAGTGCTTGTCAATTTGGCAAATCTCATAGACAACCATTCACCAAGAAGGATTCATGGAGACCTATTGGAGCTAGTCCATACAGATGTATGGGGCCCAAGCAAGGATCCTTCTATCTTTGTATCCAAGTATTATGTGCCTTTCATTGATAATTGTAGCATATGGACAATTCTATACTTTATGAAGCATAAAGATGAATTGTTCTCTTGTTTCAAGTAACATCTAGCACTTGTTGAAAATCAAACATGAAAGACTTTGAAGAGGCTAAGGTGAGATGGAGGGGGAGAATATTTCTCCCATGAATTCAATGATTATCTCCAAGAGAGAGATATCAAAAGAGAGATCACAACCAAATATACTCCAGAGCAATGAAGTGGAAGAAAGGAGGAATAAAACCATAGTGGAGGTTGCAAGGTCAATGCTAAATGAGAAGAAATTACCAAATTACCTATGGGTAGAGGTTGTATCTATAGCCACCTATCTGATCAATAGACTCCCAGCAAAAGCATTGCATGGGATCACACTTTATGAAGCATGGAATGGAAGAAGACCTAGCCCCTTGACCATTGTAGGACCTTTGAATGCATAGCATATGCGCACATACCTTCATAAATAAGAGGAAAATTGGATACAAAGGCAGAGAAGTGTATATTCATTGGTTATGAACTTAATCAAAAAGTCTATAGACTATATAATCCAAGTAATAAAGGTTTCATTATTAGTAGAGATGTTATTTTTTATGAAAACAAATCTTGGTTTGAAGATGATTACAAGAAAGTCAAATTTCCCTATGACGTAGAGGAAGACTTTCCAACATTATCAAAGAGGAATGAGCATACACATGAAGACTCAAGTGACTCTGATGATGATCAAAAGACTCCATGAAGATAAGTCAATTCTTGGAACTCCAAAGGCAAATCCAAAGTGCAAGAGATGAGAGATGTGGCAGAATCCTCTCAACAAACTATAAGGAGATCTACTAGAGAGAAAAGGAAGCCAAAAAGGTATTGATATGCCACATCCTTGGTCACTAAGCATTCAATTTACATTGCTCAGGATACAAACTCTAAAGAACCATCAACATATGAAGAGGCAAAGAAGAAACCAGAATGGAGAGATGCTATGAAAGAAGAAATAGAAGCTTTTTAAGAAAATCAGACTTAGGAATTGATTCCCAAGTAACCATCTATGAAGATAATTTGACCAACATGGATTTACAAGGTAAAGAAGAATTCTAATGGCTCAATTAATAGGTACAAAGCAAGGCTTGTGGCTAAATGTTTTTCTCAAACCCAAGGTATAGATTTACTATTAGATTACTCATGAGTGTGGCATCTTCTAAGAATTGGAATATCTATCAAATGGATGTAAAAAATGTTTTTCTTAATGGTTTGATTTGTGCGGAGGTGTACATGGCTCAACCTCTTGGTTTTGAAGATGAATCATATCCAGAACATGTATGCAGGTTAAGGAAAGCCTTGTATGGCTTGAAGCAAGCTCCTAGAGATTGGAATCATAGATTAGTCATTTATTTGTAGGATAATGGATTCATGGTGAGCAAGCCAGATCCTTCCCTCTTCATAAAGAGGAATCACTCAGAGGTCATATACCTTTGTGTATATGTAGATGATATAATCATCATAGGTAATGATGTGAAATCAATAGAAAGAAAAAATAGTTCAAGATCAGTGATCTTGGCCTACTCACTTACTTCCTAGGATTGGAAGTGGTATATACAAAGAGGTATGATCCTAACTCATAAAAATACATTAGAGATATAGTCTCCAAATTCAAGATGGAAAATACAAAGGCTAAAAGTACACCAATGGAGGTAAATCATAAGCTAAGTTCTCATGAAGGTGAGCTAATTGAAGATGTGACTAGCTACCAAATCTTAGTTGGAAGCTTGAACTATGCAACTTTGACTATAGTGGCTATATGCTATGGAGTTATTTTTCTAAATGAATTTATGCACAATCCAAGGAAGCTTCACATGGAAGCAGCTAAAAGAATCTTAAAGTATTTGAAGGGAACAATTAATGAAAGATTATACTTTCCTTATACCTCGGATTTAGATGTCAAGCTATTTTCTGATGCAAATTGCACAGGTTCCAAAGTGATAGGAGAAGCACATCAGGCTATCTCACTTTTGCAAGTACCAAATCGATTTCTTGGTCATCAAAGAAGCAACCTATAGTTACTCTCTCATCAACTAAAGCTGAATACAAATCAATGATTGGCTTGTAGGAAATTATGAAGGGCTAAATACTCAAGAATCTTAGGCTTACGGGGGAGCTATTGGTACAAATATCAAGCCTAAGTGCTTAGTTATTGTCTCAAAGACTACTCATTAACTGAGTACATCACATGGAGGATCACATATGGACATCTCCTTATCAGTCTAGAGGTATTTACCTTTGGATAAAATTTTAAAGTAAATAGAGAACAGAAACTTGTGAAAATATGGAGCTAAACCCATGAATCATGTGGTACGAAGAATCATTTCAATCACCCCTAAAGTGTAGGAACACTTTTAGGTGAGGGAAATTCAAAATTCAAACTCAAGAAGTGAGTATAAATAGATGAGGTTTAGACGCAGGGCAGTAGAGCCATTGTTGAGAGCTTTTGAGCTACACCATTGAGCATAGTCCACTACACTTCTCTTGTATCATATGTTCATTAGAATACATAATTTGATACATATCTTCAAGATCATTTCACTCTAATGTTCTCTATCATATCTTCATCACTTGAGGGATTTTGTAGAAGTGATTTCTCTATGTATACTTAATCTTTTGATGCACTTTAACTTAATATAGTTAGAGAGGAGTGTGCAGTATATACCTGTAAAGTTTCATTATTTTTGGTTCAACCAATCTCGAGATATGTACTGATGAATTCGACTATGTCTACACATCATTTTGCTTCAGAAATGTTGGGATGAGCCCCCTGAGTTGCTAAACTTATTTCTCGGTTTATGGTGCCTCTAAATTCATGAGATAACTTGTCTTTGTTAGCTATACACTTGAATCAAGTGTGTGCAAAAGATCTCTGGTCAACTCGTACCAAGTTGTGAGCTCTGAGCAAAATATTGAGCATCTACATCCCCAAAATAGAAGGTTTCTTCACATATCTAGTACATGCAAGTTATCTATTTTGATGCAAAGTTTTGGGAGTGATGTTCCAAAGTACATAGTAGGTTTAAATACATTATTGAGAAGCCAAGGGAGCCTACTAAGGATCCTTGAAGTTAAATTGGTAGGTGTAGAGCAGGTTTTGTGCAAGACTAGTGCATCTCTGGAGCATATCCAACCATCCCCCCACACTCCCTACCCCTCTTGCACACATGATCTCATCTCTCTCTCTCTCTCTCTCTCTCTCTCTCTCTCTCTCTCTCTCTCTCTCTCTCGTTGTCTACAGATCTCTCTTTCTCCCTTAATTTCTCTTCCTCTCCTTCTCTCCCTAGTCTTCCTTCACTCTCTCTCTCGCAATCTTTACATTTGTGCAATGCTTTTCATTTTCCATTCAACTTTCATTTGCCATTTGTTGACATGATTCTGCATCTTAATTAAGTCTCTCTCTCTCTCATTCTCTCTCCATTCATCCATCGAACTCCACCATCTCTCTATCTATCTATCTATATATATATATATATATATATATATATATATATATATATATATATATATATATATATATATATATATATATATATATATATATATATATATATATATATATATATATATATATATATATATATATATATATATATATATATATATATGTCTGTCTGTCTGTCTGTCTGTCTGTCTGTCTATCTATTTGTCTATCTGTCTGTCTGTCTATCTATCTCTCTCTCTCTCTCTCTCTCTCTCTCTCTCTCTCTCTCTCTCTCTCTCTCTCTCTCTCTCTCTCCCTCCCTCCCTCCCCTCCCTCCCTCCCTCCCCCCCTCCATGGACACTAGGTTGGAATTTTGTTAGCTTATGACAAGTTCAAACAAAATAGAAAAAAATATATACATTGGCTCCATGGTCCACTAGGTTGACTATTTTGGTCACCCATGGTTGACCATTAAGGTCAACTTTGGTCAGAAATTGATAGATCTTGGTCAACTTTAGAGGTTTACTATGGGGAAAAATTTTTCCAAAGGCAAGCTAAGCTAGAATTTATAAGTTGAGAAAGAATGAACGAAGGCTAGTAAAAATGTGGTTTCATAATTGCCTATGTGAAAAACATGGTGCGTGAGGTTGTAGGATTTGGAAGAGTCAACTCCTCGAAGGTATAAGCATGGAAAGATATACATTGTTGAAGATGGAGACATAATTTGCTCAAATCAGTTGTGTCATCATGGCAAAAAGTAATTGTTTCAACATAATGTTCTCTTAACCAATTTCAATGTCTTCCCATCATCCATGTTTTGGCAATATGGGCATGGATTGTTTATTATTATGGCATTGATGATAGGGGAGAGATCTATTTTATAAAGAAGCATGAATTATATTAAAGGGGCAAGATGTGGGAGGCTAAATCAAATAGCCAACTTGGACTTGCGAAAAGAAATTAAGCATTCAATTTACATTGTTCACTAACAAACTCTGAAGAACCATCAACATATGAAGAGGCCAAGAAGAAACCAGAATGGAGAGATGCTATGGAAAAAAAATAGAAGCTCTTCAAGAAAATTATACTTGGGA
>MU260109.1:262500-272500 GCA_020310875.1 Ceratopteris richardii
ACCCCAAAGTCTTCTTGCCGCCAGCCTCCTCTGCACCAGACCTCCACCTGCTTCAAGCTTATCCTTGTGCACACCTTGCACCAAGCTTCCACTAAGGGGGAGGAATGAATACCTTCTGACGGCACGCGCACACTGCAAGGAGACCTTGAGATCCTTGGGGGAACTAGCTTAGCACTCTCTGTACAATCCCTTAGTCACTCTCCATGCACTCCACTTCCACTTCTCTGTGTCGCACACTGGTGACTCTTGCACTTCTCTCTCTTGCTTCCTTTAGACTATGCCTCTCTTGCTTACTCTAGAATCGTCCAAGAATAGTCCTTGCCTTGATTTGAGTGTGTCGATCATGTAAAAAGCAAAAAGGGGGGCAATGGCAGGGTAGAAAGGAAGGGGAAGGGAGGGCTGAGGGTGCGGAGATGGATGGGGCAGGGAGGGGTAAGGATGTGGCTGGGCAGATTAGTTAAAGGGAGGGCATGGGGGTAGGATGATGGGGTCTGGAGGGGGTTAAAATGATCCAATTGGAGGGCCACAAAGGGTACATATGGGAAATATAAAAACCAAATGTAAGATGAGGTGAGAATAGACCATGTGGACAATGTGGTGAAATAAAAACATGTGATAAATGTGCTCAAAACTTGAGGGTTTTGACCAAAAGTCAGAGAAAAAGTTGGAATTTGGAAAAATAAAGCCAAAAACTGAGTCCAGAGGGGCCAAAAAACATGAAAATGACTCCATTTTTGTTAAACACGGCCAACCGAGGCACGATCCAAAGCCAAAAGTTTTCAGCCATGAAAAATAATAAAAAAGAATATATATAAATAAGAATAATAAAATAAAAAAATAATAATATAAATTAAAATGTTGATTTTTTTTATTTTTTATTTTTTATTTTTTTTTATGTTTTTTTTTTTGGCGAACGCCCAGACCTAAGCTAAAAGAAAATGAAAAAGAAAATTAAAATAAGTAAATAAAATAAAATAAAAATAAAAAAATATTAAATATTAAATAAAAATAAAAATATTAAATAAAAGAAAAAGAAAAGAAAAAAGATAAAAAAATGGGGGAGGGATGTTAGAACCGGGGGGGGTGGTCGGTGGTGGTCGGTGGGGGGGGGTGGTCGGTGGTGGTCAGTGGGGGGGGCGCGGGGGGGGGGGAGGAAGAGAGAGAGAGAGAGAGAGAGTTTTTTTTTTCTTTTTTTTAACCCCTAAATTGAAAAATCTGGGGGGCCGTTTTTTTTTTGTGGGAAAATTACCCAAGAATAGAGAAAAATCAAGAAAAAATCCAAAAAAATTACCAAAAAATCTGAAAAAAAATTCTCATGAAATTTTCTACAGGGCTAGCCCAATTTCCTTCATCAAACCACAGAGAGCCTCCTTTATTCCTCCTATTTGGCAAGAAAATGATATCGGAAAAGGATCAAAAATACTAGAAAAATGCAAAAAATGCTAAAAAAATTTCCAAAAATACCCGAAATTTGTACTTTTGCAGAGGTTATGAAATGCCTTCTAGGTTTGCTAAAAACGCAAGGAACAAGTATGAAATTGATAAAGAAACTACTAAAATTGAGCAAAATGAGATGAGAAAGCTATGTACAACCTAGCCAGATTTTGCAGTTCCAGGTGATCCATACTTCTTCAAGTGTGTTGATGGTAGGCCTTGAGCCTTGATATGTTGACAAGTGGCAAGGCCTCTCCTTTCAGCGTCTCTAACTCCACAGCACCCCAATTTAGCATCGCTTTGACTCGATAAGGTCCTTCCCAGTGTGGAAGCCATTTTCCTCTCAATTGGGTATGAAGATGAGGTCTATGGAGAAGAACTAACATGCCTGGTTCTATGTTGTTGTTCCACAGATGTCAATCATGTGCCTCCTTCCTCTTCATCTGAGTCTCTATCAATTGTTTTGTTGCTAGTAGACGAATCTCCTCCACTTTATGTAGTGCTCCAAGCCTCTGAGAGACATCACAATCTTTCTTGCCCTGCATGAATGCTATCTTAGGTGATCCATGTAAAAATTCAAAGGGCTCAATGGGCAATATGCCATAAACTAGTTGGAATGGAGAATATCCCATGGCCTCTTTGTAGGCTAACCTGCATGCCCATAGGGTACCTTGATAAGCAATGCCCCAGGAAGTGGGCTGTAACATACACTCCTTTCTTAACATTGAAATTAAAACCTTATCTGTCGATTCAGCCTGTCCATTGGCTGTTGGATAGTAGGCACAAGAGGTCCTATGTAGAATTCTATACCTGTTGAAAATTTCCTGCAGGACCTTATTGACAAAATGGGTACCCTGATCTGTACAAATTTCAAGTGGACATCCAAACCTGCAAATGATGCTACTGTAAATGAAATCAGCAACAGTTTGGGCAGTGCAGTCGGGGGAGGCAATAGCTTCAGCCCACTTTGTCGCATAATATGTAGCTATCAAGATATATTTCTCTCTTTTTGGAATCGCCGGAGGGTAGATGGGCCCTACAAAATCTAGCCCCCACTTCTCAAATGGTTGCCAGGAAGTGGAAACAATCAAGGGGCTATGCCTCTGCTTTGTTGGCTTAGGTCCACACCTCCGGCAAACGTCACATGCCTTTCCCCATTCATCTGCATCCTTAAATAGTGTAGGCCACCATAGACCAGCATCCAGTATCATCTGACTCATAATATGCCCTGGAAGGTGCCCACCACCTGTTCCTTCATGTGCAGAGTGAAGGACTTCCCTCACTTCTTCTTCTTCCAAACACTTCCTAAACCTGTCATCCTTGCCCTGTCTATATAATTTATCTTCAATGAAGGTATATGGTCTACTCTTGATTAGCAGTCTCTTCCTTTGTACAACACTAGCCTTTTTTGGATACAAACCAGTTTTAATGAAATTCTTGATATCATAATACCAACCTTGAGCTTGTACAGCAAACAGATGAGCATCTGGAAAATCATCATTGATTCCACTAGCTTGATCCATCATATTGATTTTGGATAGGTGATCCGCCATAACATTTTCTTTACCTGGTCTGTGGACTATAGAAAAATCAAACTCTTGGAACAACAATAACCACCTCCATATTCTACTAGTGGCTTGTGGTTTGTTGAGCAAGTATTTTAGTGGTTGGTGATCTGTTATAATAATAAATTTTACTCCCAGTAAGTAATAACGAAATTTTTGGACAGCAGAAACCATTGCTAGGGCTTCCCTTTCTGTAGTACGGTAATTCCTTTCAGCCTTGGTCAAGATTCTACTGGCATATTGAATTGGTCTGTCCACTTTAAATTCTTCACTGGGTTGGGTCAAAACTGCCCCCATTGCATAGGCACTGGCATCTACATGTATATGAAAGATTTTTGACCACTCAGGTGTGATCAAAATAGGAGCAAACACTAACCTTGACCGTAATGTTTGATATGCCTTTTCCTCCTCTTCTTCCCATTTAAAAGGTACTTCCTTACCTGTAAGTCTAGCCAGTGGTCTAGCTATCTCGGTATACATTTTTATAAACATTCTATGGTATCCAGTATGCCCCAAGAAACTCTGAATCTCTTTAGGAGATCTAAGTTTAGGCAACTTTAATATAGAAATGATTTTGTCAGGATCCGGGGCCATACCTTTAGCCGACACCACATGTCCTAAGAGAGTCCCTTCTGTCACAAGGAAATGACATTTGTTTGGATTGAGCTTTAGCTTAGTCTCCCTGCATCTCTTGAAAACATTCTGCAGCTGTCTTAAGTGATGGTCCAAACAATCTAGAGGAGTTTCCTTGTGAGAACCTGAAAACGAAGAGAAGTCATCCATGAAGATTCTAAGTGATTCCAGCAATAGGGGGCCAAAAATGAGATTGACCATTCTGTTAAAGGTGGTTGGAGCATTTCTGAGACCAAATGGTATTTTTACATACACATATGTTCCCCAAGGTGTGATAAAAGCAGTCTTTTCACGATCTTCTGGGTGTATTGATATTTGATTATAGCCACTAAATCCATCCATAAATCTATATAATGCATGCCTAGCCACTTCTTCAATGACCTGCTCTGCAAAAGGCATTGGGAAACCATCTGGAATGGTCACCTTGTTGAGTGCTCTAAAGTCAACACAAATTCTGATTTTATTAGTATTCTTCTTTGGTACTATAACCATAGGTGAGAGCCACTCTGAGTGTTCCACAGGAATGATGATTCCTGCATCCTCCATCTTCTGTATTTCCACATAGACAGCTTCAGCATATTTTGGGTTAAGTCTATAACTCTTCTCTCTTATGGGTTTGGCTCCATCAACTAGAGGGATTCTGTGCTCTCCATAAGTTGCAGGCACTCCTTCTAAGTGTTTATAATGCCAGGCAAAAACATCTGTATAATGGGTCAAGAATGATTTTACCTTTTCAAGGAGCCCTGGGTGGCTCCACAACCAAGTGGCCACCAAAACTGGCTGATTAGTGTCTTGAGTGCCTAATTGTATTTCTTTGACAGGATTTCTCTCTACCATATTATCTTCATTCTCATCTTCTTCCTTGACTTCTTCCACTAACTTTTCATGCATTGCTTCATAAGCAGGTGTATTTTGGATTTCCATGTGTTCCTCCTTGTCCTGCATCCATCCTACAGGGATTTCTTGAATCGGGAAAGAACACTCTTCACTAGAATCTTTTACCTTGCCTTTAGCTTTAGTAACTTCCTTATCTGTGGTTGTCATATCCTCCTCCAAGTTGTATTTGAGGGGTGTCTTCCTGCCCCTTCTGTGGTCTGTGATGGGCTCTCCCAATCCATCAACCTGGACTTTCTCCTTATCTTCATCATAACCTTCAGTCGTGCAAGAATTATTAAGAAAAATTCCAAAACAAGAGGAAGAGTTGCCTGCTTGGAGCAAATTTAGAATATCCTCTTCTTCCTCGAAATCTATTTGGGGTTGATCCTCCGATTCTGGTTCCATGCATATGCCAACTGTTTGCATCATGTTGGTGTTTCCTTGATTATCTGGGCCCTCTTCTAAATGAATCTATGTCAGCTCTTGCCCTTTCTTTTGTACCCACATAGTGTCCTTGCCCCAATCATGAATGACACTTGCATGCCTCAGCCATGGTCGTCCAATTAAGAGGGGAAATCCTCCTTCAACCTGGGGCAATCTTAAAACCACAAAATCCAGAATGAATAGATTACCTTGTACTTCAAGTGGAAATTTTGGGGTCACTCCCAAGGGCCTTACTTTGCTCTCATCTGCCAAAGTAATAGTGAAATTTGCAGGCCTTGAAGGGTGGAGTCCAATCTTTCCATTGTATGTTCAAGCATCAAGTTAATGCCAGAACCGCCATCCACAATAACTCCTTGAAATTCATGACCTTTGATAGATACTGTCAGCCGAGGACTTTTATAATCTGTAAGGGGTGCTTCCCCTACACTTTTTCCTTTATGTAAAACAGAATTCTTTGCTACCAAACTTGTAGTGGAAGCCTCATCAATTATCTACAATAGTTTTGACCTGAATTTCCCATCCATCTTTATTAAATCAAAAATACTAACCTCCTTTTTCATGGACTTGAGTAGTTTTGAAGCCTCTGATTCCTTGAGAGCATGGGCTCCAGTTGACTTATCAAACTCCTCATGAGCCATGTTGAAGGCATGCCCAATGGCATCACTGGTACATATGAGATCTCCTTTTTGCCTTGTTTTTGCACCTGTGGTGGCTTTATCTTCAGCTGGTTCTCTGTATTGATTCCATTCCTTAATCTTTGATCCTTGACCTATGTCTGCTTGAACCTTCCCCTTGCTTCTTGTCTGCACAGTCAAAGATTCTATTTCTTTTAACAACACCACCCTGGTAGATGGTGATGGCTCATTGGCTTGATCACACATTTCTTCTTTGTGTACAGAAATCATTTGAATATGGGGCCCGGATGAAGAGGCTTGATTCTTAGAACAACAATTGGTATAATGGTCTCTGGCCTCTGGGTAGTTTCTGCAAGGAGGGGCATTTTCTGGTAGAGTGCACCTACTTTGATAGTGCCCACATTCTCCACATCTGAAACAAATGATTGGCCTTCTAGGCCCATTTCCAAAGTTATTCCTCTGTCTAGGGTTAAAATTGTTACCTTGATTGGGTGCAGCTGTCATCACATTTGCTGGTGGTAGGGGTCCTCCTTGTGTCCAGTATGTTGTTGCAAGTATTCCCCTTGATTGGCATTCATGGGCCTCATGACCAACTTTCCTGCATAATTGGCAAGTCACACTTAATAGAGGACATTCACTTACTATATGCCCTTGCTTGCTGCACATGGAACACCAAAGTCCACTCTTGATGCCACCCCCTTTGAGTTCCTGCAGCTCCTGTCACAGCTGAGCCAATTCCTCTGCTTGGGCCTCCTCCTCCTTTTAGAGCTTTAGTGCTTCAATCTCCCTTCTCAACTGAGCAACAACATTCTCCTCCTCTTTGTAGGGCTTATTTCTTTTTAAGCCCTCTAGCTCCTTCCTTAGCTGGATCACTGGATCCTCCATTTCTGTACCATATGTTGGTTGGGAAGAAGTTGCTCCATACTGGTGCCTTATCTGCTCCAAGCATGTAGCTGTGTTGATGAACTCCTCTATGGAGGCTGTAGGTAACACTAATTCCTTTATTTTGCATTGGGTGGCCGCTGGTAGGGGCTTGGCTAACCATTTCTTAACAAAAAAATCATGTGGTGGATCTGGCAATTTAGCCATTAGTGCTTTGGCCCTAGTCACAAACTCTGGGAACTTCTCTCCTGGACCCAATCTCAAATTTTCTAGTTCTTCTATGATGATCTCCGTAGTGTTGCCATGCTGGAATTGATTTTTAAATGCATCTTTCATCAAATCCCAAGTGGTAAAATGGTTTTTAGCAAACTGGATGAACCACTTATCTGCTAATCCTTCTAATGTGGCAGGGAAGAGAATCAAAAAGGCATCCTCCCTACCCATTAAGCCTCTAGTCTTACATAGTGCCAAAAACCTTCTAATGTGTTCATCCGGATCCTCTTGAGCTAGGCCTTTGAAAGAAGGAAACTTTATATTTAATCTTGAGAGTAAGGTTTCCAAGTCTACCTGTCCCGCCATGCTCTTTACTGATGAGGTTGAAGATAGTGGATTGGAGGATCTTCTAACAACCTTCCTTCTTGTTTGCTTGCAGGTGACCCTCAATGTTTGGGACCGGGTTGCGGTCATGAGCAGCTCATAGCCCACTTAATATGAGACACTTGATAAGAATATTTACCTTTTGGTTGATGAAGTAGCACTGTAGACACGTGACCTCTGCTATACTTTGCACTTGGTTTCTCCTAAGCTCAAATCTCCTTGGAAGTCCCACAGTGCGTGCCAAATTTTGTTGGGGGATTCTTAGACAAGAAGGAGTTTGAGGGTTTGTAGGAGAAAAGGAAAAGACTAGGAGAGGAAATACACCTTGGAAGCTTCTGCCGATTGATTACAGTCAGACAATTACAATGTTTGAAGCACAATACAAACCAATACTTCTGTGCACAATCCCACAGAGTGCTCAATGACAAAATACCAAATACCCCAAAGTCTTCTTGCCGCCAGCCTCCTCTGCACCAAACCTCCACCTATTTCAAGCTTATCCTTGTGCACACCTTGCACCAAGCTTCCACTAAGGGGGAGGAATGAATACCTTCTGTCGGCATGCGCACACTGCAAGGAGACCTTGAGATCCTTGGGGAACTAGCTTAGCACTCTCTTCACAATCCCTTAGTCACTCTCCATGCACTCCTTCACTTCCACTTCTCTACGTCGCACACTGGTGACTCTTGCACTTCTCTCTCTTGCTTCCTTTAGACTATGCCTCTCTTGCTTACTCTAGAATGGTCCAAGAATAGTCCTTGCCTTGATTTGAGTGTGTCGATCATGTACGCTCCTAACTGCAATAGTATCTTGGTGCTCACTTTGATGTCACAAGATTGTCTTCACAAGTGGCAGCCAACGACTCCCTGTTTTGTCCTGTAGTGACTTTAGACTAAAACCAAAAAAATTTAATTGGGGGGCCATACTTTCCCTTGAGCGTACGCTGCCGCTTCACATACCTTCACATTTCCTTTTAAGTCTTCACCTTTTGCACATAAGAGAGGGTTCACTTGAACCTTCCAAAACACTTTGAACCTTAGGGAAATTAGAGAAAATACCTCTGCAACCTGCAACCCACTTTCTCCAATTTACCCTTTGTGGACAATTAATTATGCACTACCTGTGCACTTTGACACCTTTAGCACTTTGACTTTGCACCTATTGACTTTGACTTTGACCTTGTTGACTTTGACCAATTGGCTTTGACCTTTTGAGTTTGATTGTAGTTGACTTTGTTCAACATGACTTTTAAGGGCTCAACACATGCATATGTTTGTATTATAAAACAAAAAGCATAGAGAAAGAGAAAGGCTAAGGGTACACACACCACTTACAAAGAAAGGGAGATCTAAAGAGAGAGAGAGAGAGAGAGAGTGTGTGTGTGTGTAGAGAGAGAGATTTGTGTGTGTGCACGACACAATGTAGGTCACAATTCAGTTCGTGCGTGCAAGTTCGACAAAAATAGTGCTCAATCTCATGAGCAAAGACCTGATAGGTTAAATCAGAGGTGAAGAAGAAAAGCCACAATTCAGAGATCCTAGTGTTCCAACTAGGGATGAACTCTCATATTTGAAGACTTGGATGAAGCAGGATGCTCAAGCAAGGTTCATTATCTACATGGGAGTCAATGACTACTTGCTTCCTCATATTAGAGGTCTTGAAAGTGCAAGTGAGATATGGAATGCTTTGGAAGAGCATTTCCAAAATACTACAAAGTCAAGGAAAGCATCTTTATGGCTAGTGTTCATTACATTCAAGAAAAAGGCTTCTCAATCCATTTTTGATTATGTAACAAGGATGAAGGACATTGCAGATGCATTAGGAGCAGTTGATGAAGATATTGAGGAGGATAAATTGGTAAGGCAAATCCTCACAGGTTTGAGAGGTGATGAGAAATGGAAGCCATTCATTTTGTCTAGTGAATTGTCACTAGATCATTTCACTCCTGATTTAAATCAGTTGCTAAGACATATGCTAACTTTTGAGCAGGATGTCAAAGGTGATGGTGATAAGAGTGTAGGTCAAGCAATGTATTCAAAGGATAAGAAGAAGAATAGCAAAGGCAAGCAACAAGCAAATGAAGAAGAAGGTACAACTAGCCAAGCCAACTTCGTAAGAGGAAGAGGAGGTGGCAAAGGTAGAGGAAGAGGCAGAAGAAATAAACATGGAGCCAAAGCTTGCTAGATTTGTGGTAAGAAAAATCATTTGGCTCATGATTGTTGGCATAATAATCAGAATAATGGTGGATATAATCAGAACTTTAATACAAGAGGAAGAGGTGGTAGAAACCAAAGAGGTAATTTCAGAGGTAGAGGTAGTAGAGGTTACTTTGGAAGAAATGCAGCTAGAGGATTCCAAAGTCAATCCTATAACAATACCTACCACAATTATGCTTTAGATTAGAAGGAAGATTCAACCTTAATCATGAATGCAACTTGTGAAAGACAAAGTGAAGATCAAAGAGTCTTCTACATTGACTCAGGGTGTAGCAATCACCTGAGTGGTAACATAGCTTTGATGACTGATTTGGAAAATAAGGTAACTAATCATGTAGTTCAAACAGGTGAAAATACAAAGCACAATGTGAAGTCGATTGGATCAGTGAAGGCCAAGGATGGAAGTACTCTTCTGAGTAAGGTCTTGTATGTTCCTACAATTCCAAAGATATGTAAGGTTCACTTATGATGGAGTTTTTGTGGAAGACCCTAGCAATGGGTATAAACAAATTGTTTCAGGGAAGAAAGAAGGAAGACTCTTCACATTGAAAATTCAAGGTAATGTTTGTCATGCCTTGTTCACTTATGGAGGACATAAGATCTTTGAGTTAGATCTTTGGCACAAAAGGCTTGGACATTTCAATGAAAGAGGTATTAAGGATATGGTTAACAATGGTTCAGTCCTTTGATTGCCTAATGTTGCAAGTCAACATATGAC
>MU260109.1:277500-282500 GCA_020310875.1 Ceratopteris richardii
CATAGAATTGTCATTAGATCACTTTACTCCTTATCTTAATCAATTGCTAGGACACATGCTAAATTTTGCGCAGGACATTAAGGGAGATAATGATAGGAGTGCAAGTCAAGCTATGTACTCCAAGGACAAGAAAAAGAATGGCAAAGGGAAGCAGTCAACTGATGATGAAGGAACTTCAAGTCAAGCTAATTTCACAAGAGAAAAGATTAATTTCAGCGGTAAAGGAAGAGGAGGTAAGAACAAAGATAATACTAAATCATGTTGGATTTGTGGCAGAACAAATCATTTGGAAAATGATTGTTGGTATAACAATCAAAATGGTGGAAGTCATAACCAAATTTTCAATCAAAGAGGTATAGGAGGCAGAAATCAAAGAGGTAACTTCAGAGGAAGAGGTGGCAGGACATCATATGCTAGAGGAGGTGGAAGAGTTTTCAATCTGAGTCCTACAACAATAACTACTATAATTATGCATCAGATCAGCAGGATGACATGACTCTCTTCTTGAATGCAACACATGAAGCAGTAGGAGAAGATCAAAGGGTGTTCTATATTGACTCAGGATGTAGCAATCATCTAAGTGGCAATATATCATTGATGATTGACATGGAAGCAAAGGTGAATGGACATACAGCTCAAACAAGAGATAATACCAAGCATAAAGTGGAAAGCATTGGATCAGTGAAGATAAGGAGTCAAAGCACACTCTTAAGCAAGGTACTTTATGTTCCTACTATTCCTAAAAACTTGATAAGTGTAGGACAAATTGTGGAGAAGGGATATGAAGTCAAATTCACAAATGATGGTGTTTATGTGCAAGATCAAAATCAGGGATATAGAAGTATTATTGCACGTAAAAAGGAATGAAGACTTTTTACTCTCAAGGTCCAAGGTAATGTGGGACATGCATTGTTTATTTATGGAAGTCAAAAGATGTCTGAGTTAGACCTATGGCATAAAAGACTAGGTCATGTCAATGAGAGAGCCATAAAGGAAATCTCAAAGAATGATGTAGTGCTTGGATTGCCAAATGTTGAAGGTCAACACATGCTGTACAAGTGCGAAGCTTGTCAATTAGGTAAAGCACACAAAAGTTCATACAATAAACCAGGATACAATTACTCAAATATGCTTGAGTTGGTTCATACAGATATGTGGGTCCTTCAAGAGACTATAGCATAAATGGATCTAGATATTAGGTGTTATTTGTTGATGATGCAACCAGATGGATTACTCTATATGTAATCAAGGACAAATCAGAAGTGTTCAAGACATTCAAGCATTATCATGCTTATGCAGAAAGGATTACAAGGCAAAAGCTCAAGAGGTTGAGATCAGATGGAGGGGAGAGTATATTTCTACAAAGTTTGATGATTATTTGTGGAATGCAGGTATAAAAAGAGAAATAACTTGTAGGTACTCCCCTCAACAAAATCGAGTTGCAGAAAGAAGAAATAGAACTCTTGTAGAGTTTGCAAGATCAATGATGAAAGAGAAGAATTGTCCAAACTACTTATGGGCAGAAGCTATCAACACTACAACATACCTTGTGAATAGGTTACCATGTAAAGCTTTGGATGGTAGAACCCCTTATGAAGCATGGTGGGGTAAGAAACCTACTCTTGATCATTATAAGGTATTTGGATGTTTAGCATATGCTTATGTTCCTTCACAATTAAGACATAAGCTAGAACCCAAAGCAGAGAAGTATTTGTTTACTGGGTATGATGATAGACAGATGGGTTATAGATTGTGGAGTCCATCTACAAAGCAATTTCATGTTATAAAAGATGTTACATTTGATGAGCAAAGCACATGGTATACAGGGACAACAAATGATTATGTAGATGTTGAAGAAATACAAAGGAAAGGGAAGACCAAAGTAAAGGTGTATGAAGAAGATATTGATGATGTTGATTGTAAAAATAAATTGCAGGACAATGATGAAGATAGGCCAAGATTTGATCCAGAGTCAAATGTGGTTGATACTTCAAGAAGTGCAGAGGTCAGAAGATCTATGAGAGAAAGAAAAGAAACTATCAGGTATAGCTATGATACATCGTTCTTAACAACAAAAGATTATGATTATATTGTGAAGATGATCCAACCACATATGAAGAAGCTAAAGGTAAACCGAATTGGGAGAAGGCAATGCAAGAAGAGTATGATGCTCTAATTGAGAATGAGACATGGGAATTGGTGCCAAGACCAAAGAACCAGAAGGTGATTGGATGTAAGTGGGTGTACAAAACAAAGAGGTTTGAAAATGGTGAGGTGTCTAGATACAAAACTAGACTTGTGGTTAAAGGTTATGCCCAAACTTATGGGGCAGATTATGATGAAACCTTTAGTCCAGTTGCTAAGATGTCTACAATTAGATCTCTAATTGTTATTGTTGCTTGTAAAGGATGGAAGCTATCACAATTCGATGTGAAGAATGCATTTCTAAATGGATATATTGCAGATGAAGTGTACATGGAGCAAACAGAGGGTTTCATGGATTCAATTGGATCAGATTATGTGTGTAAGCTCAAGAGAGCTTTGTATGGTTTTGAAATAGGCCCCAAGGGCATGGAATTACAAGCTTGTTAAGTTCCTAAATGAATGTGGATACCAAGCTTCAAAGGCAGATAGTAGCTTGCTAGTGAAGGCAAGTGAAAATGGGTATTATATACATGTGTATTTATGTTGATGATATTATTGTCACAAGTACAGATGCTTAAGGAGTCAAGGATCTTAAGAAACAAATAGAGAAGGAGTTTAAGATAAGTGATTTGGAGATTGTGTATACTCAACATGGAGTATATGTTACACAAGAGAGATACTTGAAGAATCTTCTAGTCAAGTTCAATATGGAAGATTGCAAGCCTTTAACCACACCATTGGAGGTAAATCATAAATTGAGCAGATATGGAGGTGAAGAATTTAATGACATGAAGAAATATCAGAGTTTGGTAGGTAGTTTGATCTATGCTACCTTGACAAGACCAGACCTATCATATGCAATGGGTGTTTTATCACAATTTATGCATTATCCAAAGAAAATTCATTGGATTGTAGCTCAAAGAGTACTTAGATATATCAAGGGAACTCTGAGTGAAGGTTTGTATTATGGTTTTACATCTGATTCAAGAATCAAAGTGTTTCGTGATCCAGATTGGGCAGGTAATTCATATGATAGAAGGTCTACTCATGGTTATCTCTGTTATATTGGAGATAAGTTAGTTTCTTGGTGTTCAAAGAAGCAACATATAGTTACTTTGTCATCCACAGAAGCTGAGTATAAAGGAATGGTAGAGGCTGCAAAAGAAGTGATATGGTTAAAGACCCTATTGAAGAATTTTGGAACTGATCAGAGTACTCCAATAATTTTTTGGAGACAACATGAGTTCATTATATTTGGCAGTTGATCCTGTTTTTCATGCCAAGACTAAACACATAGAGATTCAGTATCATTTCTTGAGAGAAAAGGTACTTGATAAAGAGATTGAAGTATTGTATACTTCAACAAAAGAGCAAGTTGCAAATATGTTAACAAAAAGCTTAGATGGACCTAAGTTACAGAAGTTCAAAGAGATGGTAGGAATAAAGAAGAATGGAATAATCACAATTAGTGATTGAGGGAGAGCTGTTGGAACAAAGCAATCCCAAATTGATGATTATAAAGAGCTTGAAGCAAGTCAAGAATCAGAATGAAGCAAAAGAAGTCATTTGAGGAAGTGAAGAGATCTCAGAAATATAGCATATATACATAGGTACATTACAGATGGAAATTCTTGTACTATGAGTGTAGATGATCCTTAGGATGGTAAGGAGTTATGTAATAGACATGGGATGAGTCTAGAATCATATGTATAAAAGTCAATGATGTAAAGAAATAAGAGAGAGAATCATTAGAAGCCAAGTGTCAATGAGGTAGATGTGTAGAGAGTTATCTTCAGAAGTTAGCATCGAGTCTTTCTCTGATTTCTTTCAGCCTGATCATGTGGACCAGGAAATGTTTTGTATACATCTAACTAGAAGCTAATGAATCTATGTTCAAAGTTTCATGGTCTGATTCCTTTCATGTTGTGAGTATGATCAATAGGAACATGTGTATGTAAAGTCTGCAGATAGACTTCTCAGAGTCGCGCACTTTTTTGTGTCAATGTTTTGCTTGGATCTCAGTGCATGGTGTAAAGTTTTTTTTATGAGTGAGCATTCAAAATCTAATTTAGAAGGTAAAGAAGCTATGGCTAAAAGCATTTAGCAAAACGGGACATGTGCTGTGAGAAATCAACCTTAGAAGTTGACTATGTCAAAGTCGCTTGTTCAGGAAGACAATTTCTGACATATCTTTGATCTTAAAGATCAAAGATATGATTGCACAAAGGTAGCATGGAGATATCTGCATCATTAGATTAAAGAAATTTGAAGACATGTGTAGGTAATGAAGTGAAATCCTGAAGCAGATTTCTTGAAAAAGAAAATTTTCACTCAGAGAAGTGATAGTGTATGACTTGATAGATTAAGGTCACATTTGTGTAAAGTTTGGTGTATAACTGATATAGAGGTGCTCTTAAATCATTATAGATCAAGCCTTTGGAGATTTAGAAGTCTCCAATAGGTACAGACCTACAAACTAACAATCCTAAGCTTTTATTTATATATGTACTTGGACACACATATCAGTCCCTTGTTTAGTAGGGCAAGTAGATGCCCATATTTTCTCATTTAATTGTTGAATTCCAAACTCCTTTTATTATGGCCTCTCTTTCAAGCCATCATGAATAATGATCATGCCCATACCATCTCCCTACATGTTTGTGGACTTTTCACTAGAACAAGTAGTACATCAATGTCGTATTTTGGCATTGCAATTTTTTGATTCATCCATCAATGCTTTCATTTACCGTCTCATCAGTTATGACCTTCTAGAGAGGTTGGTATTTGCTCTTGTGAAGTGTTAGATTTACTTTTCGATCACCTTAATCATGATCTTATGAACAAGAGTTTTATAT
>MU260109.1:285000-342500 GCA_020310875.1 Ceratopteris richardii
CCCCGCCTTTCCCCCCCGCAGGCCCCCTCACTCCCGCTACCAACCCCGCTTTCCCCCCCGCAAGCCCCCTCACTCCCGCCGCCAACCCCGCCATCCCCCCCCGCTATCCCTCCCCGCTCCCCCGCTGCCCCACCCCGCCTCTCTCCGCCCGCAGCCCCGCACCCCCGCCGCCCCACCCCCCGCCTCTCTCCGCCCGTAGCCCCGCACGCCCCCGCAGCCATCCCCGCTCACCCCCCGCCATCCCTCCGCCCACTCCCGCCTAGCCCCCCGCTACCCTCCCCGCCCCACTCCGCCCCACCCCGCCTCATCCCTCAAGCCCCCCCCTCTCACCTCCCCGCGCCCCGCTGCCCCACCCCGCCTCTCTCCGCCCGCAGCCCCGCCGCCCCACCCCCCGCCTCTCTCCGCCCGCAGCCCCGCGCGCCCCCGCAGCCATCCCCGCTCACCCCCCCGCCAGCCCTCCCCGCCATCCCTCCGCCCACTCCCGCCTAGCCCCCCGCTACCCTCCCCGCCCCACTCTACCCCACCCCGCCTCATCCCTCAAGCCCCCCCCCTCTCACTTCCCGGCGGCCCTCCCTGCCCCCTCGCGCACCCACACTTACACACATCCCCACACATGCACCCAGCCACACACACACACCCGCACCCACACACTCACACCCCCACACATGCACACACCCACACACACACACACTCACACACACACACATACATTCCCACACACATACATACTCATACATACACACGCACTTCCACACACACACACACCTTCACACTCACATACACACATCCCTACACACACACACGCACTCACATATACACAAACGCACACACGCACTCACATATACACAAACGCATACACGCACTCACATATATGCAAACACATACATGCACTCACACACACACACACCTTCACACTCACATACACACAACTGCACACACACACCTACACACGCACCCACATATACGCAAACTTATGCATGCCTACACACAAAGACACACACACAGGTTATCCTATGATCATGCAATACAAATGAGACACATATGAAAAGTTTTAGGCCAAGAGGCATTCACAGGAATGCAGAATCTTTGGAGCAAAGAACAAGATGTTGGCATGAAGACCATGGCCTTGCCTCAGGAGCTTACTGATGAAGAAATGATGGATAACCCTGGCAAAAGCTAGATGAAGGGAAAGTTGAAGTTTCAAATCTTTGGAGTCCATGGGGTTCATGGATCGAGAGATCAACGGTGCTCTTAGCCAAGAATGATGGTAATATGCAACAGACTTTGAATGATCTTCTGGCCGTCACAATAATGGGGATATGATGGATACCCATTTTGAAGATTACAACTTCGATGGAACGGAGACATGCGCATCAGTGGGTCTCTTCTTTGGAGGCTATGGTAAATGGAAAGGTACATTAACTGTACTAGTATTGATGCTATCCCACCTGTCATTCCAATTTCTCGAACTGCACAAATAAAGGGCCTCAACTTGCAAGTAAGAAGATAAAAGGCAAACCATCCACGGCGACTACCTATTTTTGTGGATCCAACTCAAATCAAGTGGAATATTTGACCTACCCCCCAATTTTGGGTGATTAACCGGCGCGTGATCAGTGGACGTGAAGAATCGGCAAGGCCCTCTTGACTTATTGAGGCCTATAAAAACAATGGATTTGTGCTCATTTGGGGTACATTTTTTGGAGTTACTTTGACGCGTGTATACGTGCAGAAGTTCTCTCTTGCACTTGGTGGTTTCAAGCCTATTTTAGAAGCTACTCTGTAGTGTGGATACAGAGGGTAGGCTTCTCAGTGGAGGGCTATGAGCACTATAGTGTAAGAGAGTGTCTTGGAGTTTCTTTCTTTTCTGTGAGACCTATTGGTGTTAAGCTCTATTCTCTTGAGCAGTTCCTTCATCATTTGTATTGATCTGTATTTATCTGCATAGAGTACCACGAAGCTCTGAGCATTAGTTTTTGAGCATTTCCTTGAAAAATCTTGTAATCATCTGAATCGAATCAAGAAGTGTATGGTCTTCCTTGGTCAATAGTTGTTCATATTTTCTGAAGTATGTACCACTCTGTGCAATCCTTATTATCTACCTGATCACAGAAATGTTAAAGGGTATACTTCCCTAAAGAGAACCCCCCTTGAGTAGGCGACGTACTGGATGTGTTAATCTTTAATCTCTACTTTTGTTAAAAGCGGATACCCCAGTACCTCCTCTACAGTTTGGCACGCATGGTGGGACCTTTGCATTTCTGTGAGAGGTATTTTTGCCCTATTACATTGGCAAGTAGGTACATGACCCATACACGAGCAGATAAGGAGTCTCTTCGTGTTCGGAGGAGCCTTAACAAGTTAGCAATAACCACGGCTAGTGAGTCTACCTCCCCTCTGCCTTCCCTAAATTTATCTATAGATTTGGGTACGACACCATTGTCAAAAGAGAGGTATAGGAGAACCCTAGACTTCTCCTCAGATACGTCCGAAGAAACACCAGTACAAATGGAGGACCTCTCTCATTTGCTCTCCAGATTAAACATCAAATTCCCTACCTTCAAGGGACACGCTTATGAGGATGCTGATGATCATGTGAGGAGATTCATCTCTTTATGCCGTGGAAGAGGTCTACAAAATAGAGAGGATGCAATGTTGGCACTTTTTCCATCCACATTGGAGGGTCTTGCGGATAAATGGTATAGTCAATATGCAGATGGCCATTTCACTACATGGGAGGCTTTGAAGGCGGCGTTCTCACAGACATTCCGACCAAGTGATTCCTCGGAAAGAGCTCTAGATCAGCTAGAGAATTTGAAGCTAAGATCAGGTGAATCCTTTCATGAACTTCACACTAGAACAAAAGCACTTGTTGCACGTCTGCCACATGCTCTAGGTGACTTTTTGGTTAAAAAGTGGATAGAAAAGGCTCTGCCCAGGTCATCTCAGCAGAAGCTTCGTGAATCTCTTAAGATTGGATGCGACCCTCAATGATTTTGTTGCAGCGGCATCACGCATTGAAGAAGCAAGGCAACATTTTGAAGGGGATACACAACAAAAGTATGCTGCAGATCTGGATCCTATTGAGCAACTAAGGAGGGAACTGGAAGCATTAAAAATGCAACAAAATCAACAAGAAGAGAAGGTCTTGCCACCACTGCGTCGCACTGATGATGAAGTAGCTCAACTTCACCGAGAGTTAGAAGATTTGAAGACCACTCAGGATATAAGGAGACAAATTTGGTGTACAATCTGTAACAACAATGGACATTCCAATGCTAATTGCCCTATTAAGGTAAGCTGTCAATTTTGTGGAAAAGATGGTCATGAAGCCAGAGATTGCTATTACCTCAAGGGTACACAGCAGAGAGGTAACCCTCAAACTTTGGATTCATACTATGCTAGTACTTCTAATACATCTAATAGAGAGGAGAATAGGCCTGCAAAGCCTAGATATAATAGACCCTTGATGTGCTATCGTTGTGGTGAATATGGCCACATGCAAAATAGGTGTTCCCTCCCAGAAGATGCACCTCCTTGTCAACATTGTCCAGAGGCCAAGGATCATTATACCAAAGATTGCCCAAGAGGTCGTCCTGCTCCAATTCACATGATTGCAGTCTCTCCACATGAAGAAGGAAAAACCACCCAGACTTATGTTGTTTCATCCTCTGCAATGCCCATGATGACTAGAGCTAGGCAAGCAGCTGCAACCTAGAGAGATGAACAACCAGGATTTCAGGATAAAGAGGAAGAAAAGGAGTCTGGATGGAAGGACCAAGAAGAAATTGAAGGAGCTTATAATAAGATGACTACTTCTCTAAAGGGCCAACCAACAAGTCTGCAAGAAAACACTCAGGAGGTAAACATTGAACAGATCTTGAAAGGTATTCATCACAAGGTTAGTCTATATGAACTTATAAGGATGGATTCAAAAATAAGAAGTGACTTACTGAAGATTATACACTCTGCTCACTTGGTCCAATCACCTAGTATAGATGGTTTCATGGTTGATTTTCCCCCTGCACCCTTAGCAGACTACCAAAGCTCAAGATTATCTGTTTGTATAAAGGATGAAGCTCTCACAGGTGTGATCATAGATGGAGGCTCTGGTATCAATTTAATGCCAGATTTTACAATGAAGAAGCTGAAATTGAACCCCACCAAGTTGGCACCATTCACGGTTACATTGGCAGATCAACATCGGGTTGCACCACTGGGCATTATTGAGAAGGTACTGATGGTAGTACAGGGCTGCCATTTTGTTCTAGATTTTGTTGTTATTGCACTTCCTCAAGAGACTTCTTACCCTCTACTCCTGGGGAGACCTTGGCTGAGACAAGCAAAAGCTTTGCAAGATTGGGGGAAAAACAAACTATGGATTTCAACAAGCACCAATAGCCAACTGCAATTACATTTGGAAGAGGGATTTGACTCAAGAAAAACCACTGGATATACGGTGGATACTCAGGTAATGCCCACTCTACCCCAAGAAGATGATACATTGTTCAATTGGATGATGGGAAGTGCAGAGTGTTGCACGGTGGAGATCAATGAAATTGAGGAAGAAGTTGCAGATAAGGTAATTACAGGAAATAGCAATAAAGACCACAAGGTGTTGAAGAATGAACAATTGAAGGAAACTACAAGCTTTGAAGATGCAACCAATATAAAAGTATCAGAGAGGGAAGATTATGAACCAAAGAGCAGAGAAGATCTTCCTTTTGCAGATATACCTCAAGGATGGATGGAAGAACATGTTGCAGAATATAACTTAAAATCCACTCCTGCATATAGTGGAGATGATTTCTCAAGCAAGAGTACTCCTAAAACATTGGTTCAAGAAGTAAATTTAGGAAATGAAGAGAACCCTCAAGTAGTCCATTTGGCATCCTGGTTGTGGCATTATCCTCCTTTGCTACAGAAGGTAACTTCTTTGCTCTTTACTTACAAAAGTGTCTTTGCATGGTCCTACAAAGATCTAACAGGGATACCAGAAGAGCTTGGGTTACATCGGATACCCTTAGTTGAGGGAGCCGCGCCAATAAGAAGTAGACCATATCGACTCAATCCGAAATATGCAGGTATAATTGTGCCAGTAGAACATTCCAGGTGGCTTTCTTCTATGGTTATTGTGCCGAAGAAAAATAGTGGAAAAATAAGGGTATGTGTTGATTTCTGTGCTTTGAATAAAGTGACTATTCAAGATGGATTTCCTCAGCCCTTCACAGAGCAAGTACTTGAAGAGGTAGCTGGTCACACTTTGTATAGTTTCTTGGATGGTTTTAGTGGCTACAATCAGATAGTGATCCATCATGATGATAGGGACAAAGCAGCCTTTGTCACTCCCTGGGGCACTTATGTCTATACTCGAATGGCTTTTGGTTTGAAGAATGCACCGGCTTCATTTAATAGAATGATGTATCTGATATTGGGCAAATGGTTAAAAACCTTTCTACGCATTTTCATGGATGACTTTTCAGTATTTTCAGGTACAGATAGAAGGGCAGCAGTTCAAGATTTCCATGACCATTTGGAAAATCTAAAAGAAATTTTTGAGCAATGTCTCAAAACAGGTTTGAAATTGAATCCTGATAAATGTCACTTTTTGGTCACTAAGGGCACTCTTCTTGGTCACATAGTATCTGCTGAAGGTATAACTGTTGACCCTGCAAAGGTTACAGCTATTCTTTCCATGCCAATTCCACAAAGCCCAAAGGAAGTGCAAAGTTTCTTGGGCCATGCAGGGTATCACAGAAGATTCATTAGGATGTATTCGGAAATTGCTAAGCCCTTGTCAAGGCTTACCAGCAAAAAGATCCCTTTCTCATGGAGTGCTAAAGCTGACAAAGCATTTTGTGAACTAAAGTTGAGGCTATGTACTGCTCCACTTTTAAGTATTCCTAATTGGTCATTGGAATTTCATGTGCATACAGATGCTAGTCTTCATGCTGTTGGTGCAGTTCTAGCTCAACCATCATCTCACAAAGTGGATAGACCTATCTCTTATGCCAGCAGATTACTCAACCAAGCTGAAAGAAATTACAGTACAACGGAAAGAGAAGGATTGGCTATCGTATTTGCCCTTCAGAAATTCCGACATTATCTCCTTGGTGTACATTTCATTGTTATTTCTGATCATCAGCCCTTGAAGTATTTGATAAACAAGCCTAGAGTAGCTGGAAGGATCTGGAGATGGTTACTCCTATTTCAAGAATTTAATTTTGATATTCATATTAAGCCAAGAAAAGAGCACTACATGGCAGATCAAGTGTCCAGGACCGCAATGAGCGAAAAGGCAACAGGTATTAATGATGAATTGGTGGATAGCAACCTTTTTCTAGTAGCAATTCGGACTGGTTGGTATGATGAAATTCTCCATATTCTTACTACTGGAAAGATCCCAGAACACTTGACACCTGTAGAAAAGAGAAGATTGCTCCTGAAAACCAAAGCATATTCTCTTATAAATGGAAATTTATATAAATACTGTCAGGATGATATATTGAGAAGGTGTGTCTATCCAGAGGAGGTAAATCTTCTGCTAGAGGCTGCACACAATGAAGGACATCTAAAGGGGGAAGAATTGGCTCATAGAATCATCCACAAAGGTTTATGGTGGCCTCATATTTTCAAGGATGCAATCAAGTTTTCTAAAGAATGCCACATCTGCCAGAGGTGTGCTCCCGCGCCAACCAGATTGAATTTCCAACCAGTCATATCTACAGGATTGCTCCCATTTGAACGATGGGGTCTTGATTTCATAGGACCAATTAGTCCAACTGGTCAACCTGGAGGAAAAAAGTATATTTTGATGGCCACATGCTATGCCACTAAATGGATAGAGGCTAAAGCTACTATGGACTGCACGGCTTTAACAGTGGCTAAATTTGTGTATAAGCGTATTTTCTCAAGATTTGGTTGCCCACTGGAAATAACTAGTGATAGGGGCACACATTTTGTAAATCAATTGCTCCAGTTTATATTTGACAGGTACAAAATCTTCCATAAAAAATCTTGTGCCTACTACCCAAGGGCAAATGGCCAAGCAGAAAGCTCCAATAAGATTTTGATTGGATTGCTTCGCAAATTATCTTTCGATCATCAAAGCTCCTGGCCGCTAGCACTGATCGGTGCAATTTGGGCTTTCAGAACCACAAAGAGGGGAACCATGGGCGAGACTCCATTTCGGTTAGTATATGGAAAAGAGGCATTGGCCCCATTTGAGTTCATTATCAGAAAGGAAATAGGAATCAAAACCATTGGAATTGAACCCCCCATTCAGAGATTGGTGGCATTAGAAGAATACAGAGAAGGGGCAATGCAGAAACTCTAGGTAACACAAGAAGGGTGCAAGAGACTGCATGACAGGTATCTGAGATCCAATGAAGTTCAGGAAGGGTCCATGATTTTAATGCATCAAGTCCCAGCAATTTCAACTAAATTGGCACCTAAATGGGTAGGACCTTATAAGGTGATCAAGGTATTGCCACACAGCGCAGTGCATTTGGAAGATTTGCAGGGTAGAAGGATTCCCCTGGTCAACATCTCTCGGGTGAAAAGGTACCTAAAATAAGTCAGCTTGGAAGAATTTCAACCATTGTACATACCGCATGTCGTTCAAATATTTCCAATTATTCCGTCATTCAAGTACCTGCAGTTATTTCATTCAATAAGAATATTGCACCGAGACAGTGCAAAATCCTGATGTGGGGGTCTGTAGTACCCCTCCTTCCTCTCTCTATGATAGACAGAGTTGTTATGCTAAAGATTGCATTGCCATTCTCTCTTTTACTGGCTCTATGGTTTTTAGATAAATATGCTCCAGTTCTTCTCCTTGTATTCAGAGGGTGGCTGACAAGATTCTACTTATGGTCAACTGCCCGAATCTCTCTCTCTCTCTCTTTCTCCCCTCCCATCACTCCCTCCCACCACCTCCGCCCACCACCTCCGCACCTATCTCCGCAAGCCCCCCCTCAGCCCTCCCCTCTAAACCCCCCCTCAGCCCTCCCCCCAAAGCCCCTACGTGCAGAAGTTCTCTCTTGCACTTGGTGGTTTCAAGCCTATTGTAGGAGCTACTCTGTAGTGTGGATACAGAAGGTAGGCTTCTCAGTGGAGGGCTATGAGCACTATAGTGTAAGAGAGTGTCTTGGAGTTTCTTTCTTTTCTGTGAGACCTATTGGTGTTAAGCTCTATTCTCTTGAGCAATTCCTTCATCATTTGTATTGATCTGTATTTATCTGCATAGAGTACCACGAAGCTCTGAGCATTAGTTTTTGAGCATTTCCTTGACAAATCTTGTAATCATCTGAATCGAATCAAGAAGTGTATGGTCTTCCTTGGTCAATAGTTGTTCATATTTTCTGAAGTATGTACCACTTTGTGCAATCCTTATTATCTACCTGATCACAGAAATGTTAAAGGGTATACTTCCCTAAAGAGAACCCCCCTTGAGTAGGCGACATACTGGATGTGTTAATCTTTAATCTCTACTTTTGTTAAAAGCGGATACCCCAGTACCTCCTCTACAAAGTGCAAAAGTTGAACTTGGTCCCACCTTGCTTTAAAACGTGCAAAAGAATGAAGGAGGACATCCTTCACGTCCTTTTAACTTGTCCCGAAATCACCATGATTTGGGATAAGTTCAATAGAAATTTACAACTACACAAAGGGTATCTTGGAACGTGTCATTTTGGGCGATTGTCTATTCATAATCTCTCTAGAATGCGATCAAAGTAAAGAAAATTTTTCCAAGGGTGCCCCTAATGGTTATGTAATAAAATGTGCCTTAGCCTGAGTAGGATTTGTACCAAGGGATTTGGAATATGAGGAAAACACCTTTGAAATAGAGTGCAAGATGTGTACATAATGCAATAGATTGAAACCACATTAAGACTAGAGTGCATAGGTTGGGCATTATCATACCAAGGAAGTTCTAAACAAAGGAAGAGGAAGTAGGTCTTTGTCAACGGCATGAATACTTAAGCAAATAGTGGTTTACATGTAAGGACAAATTCACTCTTTCAAAGGTCCAATAATGCTCATATGCTATAAGTAATAGAGAAATGAAGGTCATGGTTGGGAAACAAAAAAAAGAGGTGAAGGCCTAGTTTCAAAATAATGACTTACACACGTGTAGATTGTTTTATAAGGCTTACGAAATCTTCAAGGCAACGGGAAAGAAACATTAAAATCTGGTTAATGGAGCTATTCATGGAATCACGATCCTTAGGCATGAAAAATCTGCTATGAATTCATGGATAGTGTTGCATGAATTGAGGTTCTTAAGTTTGACGAGGAAACATTGGGACTATAGTATCAAAAAATTGCACAAGCAAGGTATTGTATTTTTTCTCACCAACATATAGTGACTAAATTGAAATAACTTTGTGAAGCTTGCATAATGGTCAAGAAACAAAGAAAGGAATTTCCATGAGAAAGAAAGAATAGAAAATAGGATCCTCTAGAATTGGCATATGCTAAATTGTGTGATAAGACACAAGCGTGTTAAGGCTCTTCTCCTTTTGTGTCGATCATCAATCATGAGTATAGGAGAAAGATGTGGGTGTACTTCCTTCATGATAAGACTCAATATTTTTGTAAATTTAAGGAATGTCTTAAAACAGTTGAGGATAAATTGGAAAAAGGGAGAAGAAGTTTAGAAGATATGGTGGTTGGGGACTAAACTGAAAATATTTTGAAAAAGTTTGCTAGAACAAAACAATAAAGCATCAGTTGATGATGTGCCTCAAAATAATGATGTTTTGGAATGGAAGAATCACACCATTATTGAATTGGAAAGGTTCATGCTAAACGACAAGATTTTGCATAGATAGCATTGGAATGAAGCTATTAACATTCTAGTCTACATTCTCAATCGATGTTATACAAAGGCTCAAAAGGGAAACATTCCCCATCAAGCTTACGCTTTTGACACACTATTTAACCCACACTTTGGAATTGCTAAACGTGAATGTTACAAGGATCTCTTGGGTGAGAAAAGCGCCTATGAGAAAGTGGTAAAGAAGATCCTAGCAATACATGATCTTCTATGTTACATAAAATGGAGAAGGACAAGCGAAGATCTTTCACTTTATCATCACGAAAATAAGTATCCCAAGTTTTCTCCCTAGTTTTAAGGATGAATAAGCATCATCTTCAAATTATGAAAAGAAATTTTACCCACCGAATATTATCAAATTATAAAATCCAATGCGATCGTGGCTGAAGTAACTTTATAATCAAAAGTAGCCCGTGGAAAGAATTGGTTGAAGAGAAGATAGATGAGCTAAGGAGCTCTTAGAGAATAGCGACCAAAAAAACGATTCTACATAGCTAATCGTAGTGTTCCTAGGTGTTATAAAGACAAGTCAATAGGTGAATATGATGATAAGTTTATAGGTGACTATGAACACATGATCAACCAAACTTGAGAGGCTTTCATCCAAAAGTATCAAAGGACACACTTGGACTAGTTGCACTATTGTTTAGGGATTGAGGTTTTCCAAGAGTTAGGGAACATCTTCATATCACAACAGAAATATGCATGGGAGATCTTGGAAGCGTTCTACATGATAGAGTGCAATTAAATAGTCACATCAATGGAAGTTAATGCAAAGTTATCCATTGATGATACATCAATGCCAATAGATAGAGGGATTTATAAAAGGCTACTTTTGAATTAGCATCTCCTTATGTGACACAAGACCAATTACAGTTTTGAGTAGGTTTTTAATCAAGCCTCATGAGAGCAACTAGAAAGTTACTATATGTGTACTTGAAGGGGACGCATGATATGTTATCACATAGATTTGTGGTACATTTCTTACAAGGAACAAACAGTCAAGTTGCATATGAGATAGGGGTTCTAGAAACTTATTTTTTGGTTTTTAATGGAGCTCACAATTTCATTAACCTCTATTGAAGTGAAGTAAAAGGTAGCATATTTTGTTGAATCTGATTTGGTATGGTTAAGGCGGATCCTCTTATATACGGGAGTGCAAGAAGAAGACCACAATATGAAAAAATACATTTGCATTTTTTAAGATCTAGTACTTGATGCATGAAACACACACACACACACACACACACATATATATATATATATATATATATATATATATATATATATATATATATATATATATATATATATATATATATATATATGTGTGTGTGTGTGTGTGTGTGTGTGTGTGTGTTTGTGTAAGT
The DNA here is from genome assembly GCA_020310875.1 of Ceratopteris richardii. NCBI lineage: Eukaryota > Viridiplantae > Streptophyta > Polypodiopsida > Polypodiales > Pteridaceae > Ceratopteris > Ceratopteris richardii. The sequence continues at coordinate 296,212 of MU260109.1, forward strand.
GTATGTATGGATTTTTGTTTATTTATTTTATTTATTAAATTGGTTACTCAATTATTCCAAAAATCTACATGGTGCGCCATTTAATTTTGAACAAGCAAGCCCCTCTCGTCTACATTATCAGACGATTTTGTGATTCCAAAATTACAATTTCCTAGGGTTTATTGTTTCCTTGGATGGCGTGAATGGGAAAATTGTTAAAATTCAAGACCCTAATTTTTTCACCATTATGAGCTTCCTATAGTCCAATATTTTGATGATTACTAGAAGGACCAAAATGACAACCTCTAGATGCTTTTGCTTAATCTTGACCACACAAATGACAAAGGAAAAATATCAAGGTTCTTGGCTCTAGCAACTACGAAGATGAGTTAAGAGAAACTCCACTGACCACTCATTAGGCACACATGCTGCCATTTGAAATTTCTTCTGATGTACATTAAAAATCACAGATAAAAAATTTATGGATAAATAATGTACGGTTCTATCCACAAGAGAGCAATCCTATATGACATCAAAAACACTATTCTCAAATATATCATGGACGGGTGAAAATGAGGTATATTTTGTTGACAATATGTATGTGGTGTGATAAGACTATAACTTCATGCAATTTCATTCATACACTCAAGTATTTCTATGGTCAATTAGATCTTCATGGCAAGCAAACATGATGGGCTCAACTTATGCAAGAAATTCATGTAAAACTCCTTTACAAGAAAGGAAAAAAAGAATGTAGTTGTTGATGCATTATCTTGGATAATGTTGTAGATGTGCTTTGTTCTAGAAGGCTCACTTCTTGAAGAAATAAGGGAAGCACATGTTGAAAATTGGCACCTATTGCAAGATTTCAGAGTTGCAGATGATGACTCTATTATAAGAGATAGGGTAGATTTCTCTATCTCTCAACCTAATAAAACAAGAAAGTCAAGTTTGGATTTTGATTTCTCATTAAATAATGGAATAGACAAATAGAGAGGAAATATTTTCATATCAAATTCTCCATATTTTGAGAAGAAAGGTTATGCATCACAATGTTCCTTATGCAAGACACCCAAGTATTGGAAAGAGAATACAATTTGTTAAAAGAATGATTTGATGGACTATTTTAGCTAGCGATGTCCACACATATGTTCAACAATGCTTTACATGTCTAGTCAATAGAGTGAAAAGGGTTAGGACACTAGTTCTATTATAGCCATTACAGAATCCAAAGCATAATTTGGATAGATTATTCATGGACTTCATATTTGGGCTACCATGGACCAAAAGAAAGAAAGATTGTCCTAAAATTTATGGATAGACTAAAGAAAACGGATCATTTTATATCCATAAAAGAGACAATGGAAACCGCACAAGTTGATGATTTGTTCATTTGGTGTGTCTTTAAATTGCATGGATTATCAACATACATAGCGTCATATAAGGATGTTAGATTTACAAGGAACTTTTGGAAGTCTGAATTTGATAAGCTTAAAGTGTTGCTAAAAGTGAGTAGTGATGATCATCCATAGACATACCAGTAGATTGAGAGGATTAGGTAAGTATTAGAAAACATGCTAAGGGAATGTGTTTAAAAATAGGATAGATTGGGATAGCTATTTTTCATTAGTAGAGGTTCCTTGTAATATTAGATCTCATGATATGATTAACATTAATCCCAATGTTCCTAGTACCATAAGAATTCCAAAGAAATGTCCTCGATGCTTCTAACAAATCTCGAGAGAAAACCTAGAAATAACTAAATCCAAAAGCCATTGATAGGGCTAAAGAGTATGTTTTCAAGAAGAGATATCCTAAAGTCTTGAATGAAAGAGACATAATTTTTCTTCAAGTGCTAGCAAGATCTAGTTCATTATCTACAAGGAAATGTGATAAGCTTTCACCAAGGTAATATGGATCTTGGGATATATTTAGAAAGCTTATTAATGTTGCATATTAATCAGAGCTTTCTCCATATTGTACAATCCATTTGTTGTTTCATGACGATAGGTTTAGGAAGTATATTTCTAAGGAGGATATCTAATAGAAGGCCGTGTTTCTTTGCAAGAAAATGAGAGCTTGATTTATTCTCTAGGTGGAATACTAGATAGGATACAAAAATAGTTGAAAATTTGTGCCATCTAGGAGTACCTAGTGACTAGAGAGGATTGCAACTCATAGATTCTACTTGAGAATCATAATGTCACATTCAGGATTAATTTCTCTCATTGATCATTGCGGAAAAACCTCATTAGAGGAGAGTGTTAGAGGTATTCAAAGTGCACCACTATTTCATGTGCATGTGGCATGAGGCAAAACTAGCAAAGATCCCTAGATTAGGGGTTATCCTAAGGCTCCTAGGTAGGTAGTAGAATGAGTGTGCATGATGTCAACAATTCCCCATTGAACCACTCTAAAGAATATTTATTTTGAGAGCAAGGGGATAAGAAGGATAGGATATGAATAGCACACACATAAGTTCATGTGTCCTCTTAGGAGTATTAAACTTTCATGGCTTTAGTTTCCCACTTGAAGTTTTCTCATATAAAAAATACATAAACTTGAATTGTGGATTACCAACATCCCTACTAAATTAGATGTCGTCCAAAAAGCAGCAGTTCGCATACTTTATTGGATAAGTTTGATATGAACTATGATCCGAAGTGACAAGATCATTCAAGAGGTTTTATTTCTCGCAATTCCATGGAGATAATAAGATGCTTCAAGGTCATGGGATCCTTTGAGGTAAACATTAACCAATGGCACTATGCCTACTCCTCTAAAAATCATGCATTTGACACATGTCAAGTTGAGTTCAGATTCAGCACAACAATTCATATCCCTCCATGTCAAGCCCCATCCTTATGCAAATCATTGTGACACCCCCTCACTCCTACATGAGCCACCATGAATCAACATAAGAAAAATCAAACATGAGAAAGACTCCTTCTTGAACGACTATTTTGCTTTTCATTTTATGCCTTTTCTACGGCGTGATGAAACACCCATATGTTTTACATTTCCAACCCCTATTAATTTTGCTTTGTATATGAAATTTTAATCCTCCAAATCCACCACCACCTTGTGTTTGAACGAAAATGGTATTCCACCCGTGTTTTGAATTTCCATCCTAAATTTATGTTTTAGATCTCTCGATTCCACCATCACCATCTCAGTCTAAATCAAACATGAAAAATGCCAATGATGAGATAGTTGCACAGAGACAAAGACACAAAAGTATACAACTCTTTGAAGATATTCACATCAAGGGTGGTTTCTATGAGGTGGAAGGAGATCGTGCAAAGAGCATATCCACATGAAAGAAACTTATTTTGAATTTTGGGGCCTAGAGCATGTTGTAATACCACTTCTAGGAAGAAACAAGGGCATATGACAAGCGTGCAAACATTATCGTGAGAGAGGAATGTGAGAAAGACACACGTGATTGATAGTGTGCCCATTGAAGCTCATGTCATGAAGTTAGGCAATGGAACTTAAGATGTGTTGTAATACATTGCATGGTTTGAAAAAAGTTTTTTGAATTAATAAAAGGATGGCAGATACAAGAAAATTAAAGAGAAGTATAAACATTGCTAATGAACTTTTCATCCCCTTCGTGGTGGATCCACTTACAATGAAAAAATTGTGGTGTTTAAAGGGGAGAGAGCTTTTATAATTTTTTATTCTACTACCTATACTAGGGACTTCTCTAGAGACCATTCTCTTGGGGGTTTGTCAAAGTTGGCCACATACACCAGAGAGCCTCACTCTGAATAGCATTCCAAAGAGTTGCAAAGCAATTGATAAATTCACCAAGTAAAGCTTGCTGCAAGCTAATTTAATGAGTGAGCAAAAGGAACTTGTTGTCACTCTTCCAAATTGAGGCACTCTTAGGATAGGAAAAGAATAGGTGATCAATGACCTTCCCTCAATTTAAGATTTCTTTTACACCATAGAGAGGATCCATAAATTTTACTAGCTTTGGCACTGGTCTAGATCTTGCGGTAAAAAATTTGCAACATGACTACTTTCTTATTCTCTATAAGTGGCTACCACAGATCCTCGAACTTGAAGTCCCATCTAATCCAAGACCAATGATTACACCACTTCTTGTTTGGAGATAAATGAATATCGAGATCACCATTCATTCTTGGAATATCCTTCAACCTATTATTATTGTTCCACTTCAAACCCTTCAAGAGGAGGGATCCTAACCTAGGAAGAGCCCAATTTTTTAAGCATCCAAAGCGTTGTTCATGTGCCTTTAAATCCACCAGTCTTCATAATCCACTATGCAATCGGGGTCGATGTTCTCAAACCTGATCCAATGTCTTTTGTCTTGGTTCCAAAGATGCTTCCACTTACAAAAGCCTTTAGACCAAAATGTCTAAACTTTCTAAAACCTTTCTTTCTCCACACTTTTGAAACCAAAAATAGGGAACCATATTGAGTCATGTTTCTTGATTCCAGCAGCCCACTTCCAAACATTATTGATGGAGCAAAGATGCTTCATCATGTTCCAAAATTTCCACAATGAGTAGATCAAATACAATCCCTTAGGGGCAATTGGAATCGGAGAGAAAGGAAGTGTGAACCGACCAAGGCCTTTCCAAATAGGGTTCAAATGAGGGATAACTTATTACAGTTCCTCAAAATGAGCATGGCCCAAGACTCCCTTTCATTGCACTAAATTTTTTCCATCCATTTGTTTATAAGCTAATTGTTAGCCATGGCTTGCACATCTAGGATTCCTAAGCCACCCATAACCTTCGAGCGAGCACAAATTTCCCACTTAATCTTAGGGACCCCTCTCCAATTAGAGTTTGTTATCCAAAGGAAGTTCTAGCAAAATCTCTCAATCTTTCACAACTCATTATTATTCGATATCTAATAGACCAAAAATAGATTACAAAAAAAAAACTTATTGATCACCATTGTTTTCCTTGTCACATTAAGTTGCATGAATTTCTAATATTGGAGCTTATTATTGCACTTAGTGAGAACAAGTTCCAATGTTTAATCAAAGAAACACAAACCCCATAGGGGATACCAAGTGGAAGATTTTACTAGAAGCAAGCTCCTTGCAACTTTATTCTAGAAGGGAACATGGCAAAGGTTGAAACTCCCTTGAAGGTTAGCTTGGAGTGGTAAATTCAAGAATCCAAAGCAATGTTAAAGATATCAAGGTAGGTCTTTGAGGGATTTCAAAATGAGATCCAACTCCAATATGTCATAAGCTTTATCAAAAACAATTTTGAGGAAGAGAAGGTTTTGTGACCACTCCTCAGCATATTCAAGACCTTCCCAAATGTCAACAATAACTTCAACCTACCTTTACTGAATCTATTGTGGTCTACATGAATCCAAGACCAAAGATGGCACGAGATGTGATTAGCCAAAGCTTTGCCAAGGCCCTTGTAACAAGTCTTGAGCATGGTAATAGGCCACTATTTTTCAATTCTATTCTTCTAGTGTTTCTTGTGAATGAGATTCATGACACCTTCATTGAGGTATCTAGGCAATGCACCAAAACACGACCTCCTTTCAAACAATGCAAAGAGGGCCCATAAGAATTTCCTTAAAGGTTTGAAAGAACCTGTTAGTAAAGACATTTAGACCTCGGCTTTTACCCCTAGGAAGGGCATTGATAGTCTTTGATTTCACTACTGGTAAGCAAACTTTTGAGCCATTTAGTGAAAATATCAGTAACCTACTCATTTTTCCTCACATAAATAAGATCAATATCACCTACTAATACCTTTCCCTGATGAAGTGATAATGTACCTTGATATGCTTTGTTCTAATATGAAAAATAGGATTTCATGTTGATCTTATATCATCTGCTAATACCTTTTCGTTGATGAAGTATATAATGTACCTCAGTATGCTTTGTTCTAACATGAAAAATAGGATTTCATGCTAACTATATGTTGGTAAGATTATCACAATAAATGATGATAACCATAATGCTTCACATGTTGCCATTGCAGCACTTCTGTATACAACCTCTATACTTGACAAAGCAATAGTGGGTTGCTTCTTACTACTCCATCTAGCAGTAGCACTTCCAAGTAAGAATAGAAAGCCACTAGTATATCTTCTATCTGGAACACTACCAACCCAATCTGTATCGGTGTATCCATGAACTTGCAATTCTACACCAACTTCATGAAACAATGCATAATCCAAAGTAGCACTCACATAACATAGAATGTGTCTCAAAGCATCTAAATGTGGTTTCTTGGGATCCTGCATAAAACGACTTTCAATTCCTATAGTGTAACTTAGATCAAACCTTGTAATTGTGAGATGTATCAAACTTCCCATAGATTTTCCTGTACATAGTAACATTTCAAATGCTTCACTTTATATAGTATCCAACTTCAAATTATGATTTAATGGCATAGAAATTAGCTTACAATCAATCACGCCATACTTTTGCAGCATACTCAAGGCATATTTCCTTTGGGATAGCCATATATCTATTTTCGTATGTAGAAACTCAATGCCCAAAAAATAGCACAACACACCAAGATATTTCATGTGTAACTCCTGCATAAGGAGTTTCCTTACCTCTTTCATCTCTTCTTCATTATCACCACCTAGTTCTTCCTACAACTCATCATGTAGGAAAGCATTCTTCACATCCATCTCATGCAAAATCCATCCTTTTGTTGTCACCAATGCAACAAGTGCTGTAATGTTAGCCGTTTTATCTATAGGGCTATAAGTTTCATCATAACCAATGCCATATGTTTATGCATATCCGTTTGCTATCAAACATGCTTTATACATGCTTATGATACCATCAGCATTGTGCTTTACCTTGTAAAAATAATTGCAGCCTATGGGGTTTTTTCCTTGCGAAAATGGAACCAAATTCCATGTTTCATTTCCATAAAGTAAAATCATCTCCTCACACATAGCTTTCTTCATATTTGCATTTCTAGTTGCATCTCCAAAACAAGAAGTTTAAACATCTTGTATTATCTTGCTCATGTAGGCATAATGACGAGCAATGTGGCAATTATATGTTAATCATTGCATTGAATTCTACATCCTTCCAGATCTTCGTGGTCTTGTGTCACTTCTCCTTATTGTATCATCTGAATATGCCTTTCTTATTCCTAGAGTCTTCACAGAGGGAAATCAAAGTGTTTCATCAAGGCTCTTCTTTGAACCACTTGATTCTCCATCAATGTCTTCAAAACTTGTAGATGTTTCATTATCACTAAAAATATTTTCCTGACCTTTCTTGGATGTAGTCGATGAATTTGATGGACCAAAATCTTTATGCAATCTTCCACTCCAAGGGTTTGCGTTGGAACTATTTTTGGGTGGGATATCAGGTCAACTTAGAGTTTCAAAATTTTCATTTGATTTTTCATCATTTTCTTTGTCATTTAAGACAATATTAAGTTCTTCTTTGGCATCAACATAAAAGCTTAACATTTCACCAAATACCACATATGTGCTTACCTTCACATGTCGTGTGAGTGCATTGTAATATTTATATCCCTTTTGCTCAAGGGGATACCCAATGAATATACATTTTTTTGCTTTTCTTATCAAGTTTTGTCCTCAAATCATCTCGAACATGTAGATATGCAACACAATAAATAATTTCATGCATGATAAGTTTGGCTTTTTACCTGTAAACTTCTCTTCATGTGTAACTTGATATACAATAGTAGCTTAAGTTCTATTCATGATGTATATAGCAGTGTGCAAAACTTCTTCCCAATAACAATGAGGCATGTTTTTTCTCAATCATCAAGACTCTTGCTATTTCTACAATATGTCTATTTTTGTGTTCAAAAACTCCATTCTATTGTGGTGTATACGTGCATGAAAACTATCTTTAAATTTCATGACTTTTTAAAAAACTAATAATTTCATTTGATATGTATTCACCTCCTCCATCACATCTTGATGTCTGAATATACTTCTCTATGTGCTTTTCTACCATAGCCTTGAAAGTTTAGAAGTGAGTAGACACCTCACTCTTCTCAAGCTTCATGAAGTATACCCATACTTTTCATATATGATCATCAATGAAAGTGACATAAAACATGCAATCTCCCATAGATGTGGTCTTTGTAGGATCCCAAACATCCATATGTACTATTTCTAGCACATTCTCACTAGCATGTTTATCATGCGTCCATTGACAAGCTCCTTTGACTACATCAACTTCAACCTCTGCAAATTTGCATGTCCAACTCATTTGTGCCAAATCTCTACATCAACAATAACATCTGCACCTTTTGCAAACATGAATGCATTCATTTCATATTTAAGGTGAAAATCCTATCCACTTTGTTCCCAAGTTTGGTGATCAACCTTCCATTCTATTTGTACTCTTCTACATATAAACCATCAACATTGAACCTGACTTGTAACCCTTCTTCAACCATTTGTCCAACAAAAACTAGGTTCTTTGTTATATTGTGAACATGAAGTACATCAATAAGATTTTTTATCTTCAAATTCTCCATGGATATTGCAATGTTTCCTATATGCTCAATAGGATGTGATGTATCATTGCATGTTTCAACAAATCTAAGAATATATAATTTTTGCAAACTACTGAACCATTCTGCATGGCTAGTCATGTGATTTGAAGCACTTGAATTAATGTACCATACATTACCATTCGATTTTGAAACATCAGAAGACATTGTATTCATCATGTGATGTTGGACCATGAATCGCTTCTCAAATCATCTGCACTTGTGGATGCATAGTTGTTTTGTTGCATTCTACTACTTCCCTTTGTGGATTGATTTCATTCCACATAGCCTTGCACTTCCTTATACATGAGTGCCAGCTCTTTGTTCACCATATCACTTCAAAAGGGGATTTTTTGATATATTTTGATAGTGATATACGTGAACACACTTAGGATAGTTGGGGCATGTTTTTCTCTCTTCAAGAGGTTTTACTTTCCTCTGCTTGTATAGATGCATATAACCTTAATGGGCTACTTATATGTACATTCACTTACTAATAAACTCAATGTTGTAATCCAACCTTCATCTTTTTCCTTTTGTTATTTCTGTGCTTCCATAGTCTTCTAACTCCAATAGGAGAGTCAAGAGAACTCCACTTGGCAATTCTCTCATGATGAGTTTTAGGGACATAGACTCAAACAACAATAAAGGGATGCAATGTGCCAAAGGAAGCCACAACTCAACTTTTGAGAGGATGTATCTAAAATTCTAAAAAGGAAGAGGACCAGTTTGTGTTTTGTACCCCACAACTATGCCACCAAAACCATTGGGATCTATCTAGTAGTGTGGAGAAGAGACACTCTGCAACTGATTTGGGAGTTCATCACCATCAATTTTAACTTCTTGAAGAAAAATGAAATTTGAATTGACTCTCTTTTTATGGAACCACTGGAACATGGTCATTGAAAAAGGAACAATAAATATAGTAATGGAAACCACCAAATATAGCACAAGCTTAAGATCACTCTTGTTTCTAAAAATAAGCTTGGCCCAAGAGGCATCATTATTGCTCCATGCTTTAATTAACCATTTTGCCGATAACTTATTAACCATTCCTTCCATGTCTAGAATGCCCAGACCACCTTGATCATTTTGGCTAGTGCAAGTAGTCCAATTAATTATGGGGATACCCCTTTTGTTAGGGTCACCCGTCTAGAGGAAGTTACTGCAAATTCTCTCTAGTTTGAGGATCTCTTGGTCTTTTGGTCTCCAAAAGACCAAGAGAGAAAGAAAAGCATCAAAGAGAGAAGGAAAGTGTTAATCACGATAGCACGACCAGCCAAATTAATTTGCATAGCTTTCCAAGGTGCCAACTTTCTCTCGAGCTTAGAGAGAGCCCAATTCCATCGTTGCCCAATTGAAACGTCGTATCCCAATGGAATACCTAAGAGGCAAAAGATTTGACCAGTAGGGATCAATTGGCAGCCATGGTCAATAAGCACTTGAGGAGGATGCCCAATAAATGCCCTAAAAGCAGTTTAAGAATGGTTTATTTTGGATCCGGAGGAAGAGGCAAAGGCCTTGCCACAAGCCTGAGCAATCTCGCACTGGACCGAGGGGAGAGAGAAAGTGGTCAGATTGGCATGAAATCAAGGAGCTTTCTTGCGACTGATGGTCGGCTTGAAGGAAATCACAATCGAGTAGTGATTAGAGACAACCAGGTCCACACTTTGGGAGAGGAAACAGGGGCCCCCATTGGTTGATGATATTTTGTGAGGTATAACTCTTATCGAGTGACTTTTTGCAAGTCAGCACCAATTTGGAGGTTTGGCCGAGAGAAACCACCAACATCCTTGATCTCCACCAGATCCAGGTGTTCAGCAAGTCTCCTTGGCTTATCATAACTTGTGCGGATTTTGTTCGCTTCTAGTCTCTCCTCTAAATAGAGAGCACTTCCAAAAAAAGGTCGCTTCTTTGTCTTTCTTCGACCGTCCTCAGAAGAACCCCGTGTGCGGATTGTGTTCTGCTTCTAGTCTCTCATGTAAATAGAGAGCACTCTTCCGAAAAAAGGTCGCTTCTTTATGCTCCTTCCGCCGTCCCGAAGAACCCCCATGCAGGAGGTTTGATGTACGATCAGCTTTGCTTCCCTTTTTTTACTTGAAAAGAAAGGCTTTGAATGAACTAATGAGAGATAAACGAGAGACCGAAAATTATAAAGCAGTCCTGATCTGGTTTCCTACACTTCTGAGCCGCTAGATGAAACAAGAGAGCCCAATGGAAGACATTACAACGATCAGCTTTAATTCGGACTCGGGAGACACTCGGTTCGAGAGATTAAGTCGCCATGTCTCTACCTGATTCCTATTTCAGCTCTCATTTTCTCTTGGATGTAATGTGGGGCAGTATCCCTTTGTCACTGTATCTGTAGCTCGTCATCAAAGGCTCTGATTCCAAAACGGCACAACTAACCTTTTCTATGGGAGGTAGCAATTCTCTTTTCCAGTTGTGGCCTAGCGGAGATGAATTATGCATACATCATTTGATGCCTTATGATGATAATAACGTGCATGTACGGAGCGAAAGCTGCATTAGCCGCATCTCTGCTTGGGTATGATCCTCCAGCTTAGTGCATGGCAGAATGCTTCTAATCTACAAAAATTTTAGAATAAAGAATAAGATATAATCTACATGAAGGCTGTCGAACCTATAAATCTAGGGAATGCTTGGACAATCCACATGAGTTTGAGTATTATTCCTAGTTTTTCCTTCATACAATCTAGCTGCAAATTCTCGGTCATGTGTCCATGCATAAAAGTTCAATCAGATCTTATGCCCTTGTGACAACAAATGGCAATCAGATCTTTCCTGGCACCACATCCCAGATATAGCAAGACAACAAGAAACGGCCCTTACAAATAAATCACAGAACTTCCGACTAATTGAATGTGAAAAACATTGTATTTTTTTATCGTCTCAAACGATTACACATTCTTATTCAAGTTTTTGTTTAGCTTCAACATAGCTTAAAATTCACTTTTCTTTTCTACCAGTTGATTCATCTTCTTGAACTCCCGAATGGATATATTGGCGACGAAAGCATTACCAACCGATCCCATACATCATATGCTGCCCGTTATTCCCGAAATACGATTTAGAGTTCACTTTTCTTAAAATTCACTTTTCTTTTCTACCAGTTGATTCATCTTCTTGAACTCCCGAATGGATATATTGGCGACGAAAGCATTACCAACCGATCCCATACATCATATGCTGCCCGTTATTCCCGAAATACGATTTAGAGTTCGCCACTATTATATACTGTTTTCACTATTATTTTCACTAAATTTTTCGCATGCGAAACCTTTCTAGTAAGATGCCAGATTCATCAAATATAAACGTAATAAGTCCTGCCATTAACAGAAAGCGACGAAAATATAAATTAAAGAGTAACTTCCACAAAGTTGGGAATCTCCTTTTCGTGTTTGTTCACGTCAGAACTATGGATCTCAATGATTACCAACTGCTATAGCATGGGAACGCTTCCAGACAACAAATTGTTAGACAATAACCGTTTCTAACTTAATGTAGAATCCTATCTATGATTGATGTAATCATCTTTAGAAGGCCGTTAATCAATCCATCCGATTTGTACATTTGTGGGATCGATCGTCTTCGACAAGCCCAGCAACCTATTCCTGAATTTTTGGAGGAGCTACATTCCCTACGGTTTGAATCAGAGTAATCTGCCATCTAATTGGGCTTGTTTCGATTATACACAGCAGCTGAACAATGAAAACAGTTACCCCTGCTGTTGATTTTGTCTAGGCGTTGCCATAGGATTCAGGAGTTAAGCTATACAAATTCGTTCTGAGTCACAGAACCTAATCCCTGCTGGGCGGACTCCTGGTTCCGTTAACACTGCCTGAAAACGACCAGTTTTTCAGTGGACCCCTGCGTAGCAGTAGTTCAGCGTGGTATTCATACCCTGACTTATTTTCTCCAACCGCTGCCACCGGACTCCAGTTTTGTTCGGAAACTTTCTTGCTGTAGATAGATCGCAGAGAGGGAGGACAGGCTGTAAAATGTTCTGCCTGTGGCTTGATATCTTCTGCAGTCCTCCCAAAATGTTCTGAGAGTTTCTTACTATGCGCAGCCTTAAGAGGCCAAAGAGTTCCAGGACCACTGATACTTGCAGACTTCGACAAACATACTCTACCGCGTATGTCATGGAGACTACCTATGCTATTCTGGTTCGCTGATTCGTTCCTTGTCAACTGTGGTTGCTGCACTCTGGCAAGATCATCGACGTGAAGAATGTCATCGATACTCATTAATATGTTGAAAGCGAGGTTTTCAAGCACCCTTGAGTAGCTTTCTATGATTGACTGGCCTACATCCTGGAGAAGCAACAATGCAAGTTCAGACTTGGTTCATTATATCATTATATGTTAAAACAGGTGATGATATTTTGACAAAAGTTTCAAATTTTGTCTGCGAGGCTTAGTGTGTGTGGTTGGGCCTTTCGCCTCTTGGGGCAGGGCGAGGGTTGTCTACGGCAGGACATATGTGGGCCTAAGGCCACTGCCTTCGGAAAGTATTAAACCAGATGCCTTCAAACAGTCTTTCCTAGTATCACCTTCTGGCAGTCTAATTCCTACTTTGTGGAATATGAGAGATCTTATGAGTATTATGCCCATTCACTTGTACAGTTGTTCTTTCAATGAATTCAAACAAATTAAGAAAGATTAGTTTTCGACCTAACTTTCTCTTTAAAAAAGGAGTTCCAATTTATAAAAGACAACAAATGTAAAAAATTCCATGAGGGTTACAAAAGCATTGGAAACGAGCAACGTCAAAAACCCTGCACCTTATTATACTGAATTTTGTACACGTCCAATATTGTCTGTGGTAGGCCTGGGAACTTATTCTTAAGCAGAAGCAACAAAGTTTCAGCCTTGTCGATCAAGACTTCACGTTTCTCCAAGTCAGAGGTACCATCTTTAGAGATTCCCCAGGATGGCTTTGAACTGTTCCTTCCATCCTTGCCAATCATTTGTCCTTGCCTCGTTTGAAGTTTCCTTCGCCATGTCTGAGTTGCAGCTTCGACACGATTAACCATCTCTAAAACATTGCGTTCATGACTATCATCAATTGATGCAATGAGAGCGTCTGGAGAAAACCTCTCTGATGTGATGGTGCGATATAAAGCTTCACCAAGGCTGGACCTTCCATTCTAAATAACAAATCAAAATTTCAAAAACTAGATTACGCGAGTGCACTGAAAAAAACAACGATAAAAATCATGTCTCAAGCGTGCATGCACCTTGGGAAGTGCATCCCAATATGCAGAGGGAACCTCCATTTCTGTAAGAACTTGTGCATTGATCGCTGAAGCAGCTTTTAACACCTGGTTTGTATTCTCCCTCTGAATTTGCAGCTGCTTCCTTGCAGCAATAGGTAGTCCACCTAAAGGAACTTTTGGAGCTCGAAGCCACCACTTTTCCCTGGAATGTGGTTGGGGATCATCATCGAAGCCGCTAACATTCTTATGGTCAAAATACCAGAGCTCCACATCACTGAAACTGTCTAGAATTTCCTGTTTAAAGATTAAAAAGCCCGAGTTGACTTAAGCTGTCCTCCGTTCAAAGACAAAAAATCGCATGTGAAGAGACTCACAATCAACATATTGTCCAGTTTACGGAGTGCTGGCAAATTTATGTGAAGATCTGATCGAGGCTTGGTAATCATAACCTACGAAATCCAGAAGGACAACTTTCAGACATCTTCAGGCACTCGAAGGATTTAGAATTTGAGTGTAAGCACGTTCCCAATGCAGGCGTATACCTCTGTCACGTTTCCATTAGGCAAAACTTGTGAGGAAGGAACAAATTCAACAATGTGCTCACTGACTGATAGCAGCCAGCCCATCTCTCTTTGCCACGTTTCTTTGCGATCATGGGACAAAGGTCCAACATAGTTAAGTCCTCCAAAAACAGAAGCTGCAAAATAGAAGTTAGAAAAAGCCACACTTTCAACGTCAGACGTCATAGCTTCATTAAGCTGATGCATGTACCTGAGAGATTCGTGATGGCATTAGAAATAGCAAGAGCGCTGCACACCCCTTTTCCTCCCCCAGACAAATCTTCCCCGAGTAGGAGCTTTGCAAACCGTTCTTTCATCACATCTACTTCTGCACAGTAAGATATAGCGCGGATCATCAAAAATATAGACACGTACATCAAATGATGAGCAAAATGTACATGTAGGCCACCAACACCAGAGGGAAAATCAATATATAACGGGTCTGCAAGTGACAACATATCTATATATGCTCACCAGATACATCGGAGTTGAAATCCAACGTTGATAGACATTCGGCTTCCTCCCATTTCGTTGTTTTCGAAGTGCAGATCAATCTGGGGAGTGAATGAAGCTTTCCTAATCGAGACCTGTCTCGTGGAGGTCGAGTCCACCCAATAGGCGATGACTCTACTGATGTACTAGTAGAGTCATCTAGATCCCAGAAGGGATCACGGGGGCTTCCTGTTGAAAAGCTATCCCCGAGAACATCTGCACAAAAGCGATCAAAGCTTCCTGACGAGCTTGTGCCATCAGCACTATAACGTTCACCAAGTTCATCAGATCCACTGTCACTGATGGATTTGTCTAATCTAGACATAGACCGAGCCTTCAACCTTTTCATCAACATATTGAAACCTGTAATACAACAATCCCGCTAAGATCGCATTTACGAGATATATTTCTCACTCAAAAAGCATACCAGTGAAAATCCCAGGAATGATAATGTAATCATAGAGAGCTGTTGATAGGACATGCTTCTTATGTACGAAGTTGATTTTTCCTTTCCATTTCCTGAATTCATATTATGCGTTTGAATTTCCACTTTTACATTTCATCACATAAAGAGAATATACAGAGAAAAGCATTACAAGCAGTAGGGAAAGCAATATAGAGGCACCTTTCTCTCTTGGCCTAATACTATACCCTGGACACCTTTCAAATTTATTAAATAAAATTGATTTCAAGAAGAAGTGTTGTGAATCCAGGTTACGCATTAAGCTTTCTCTTTTGAGAAAGTCCTCATTTTTTCCAATTGGGAGAAATTTAAATACGGCTTATTAAGATACCGAATATGTAAGCATGCAACCCGTCCCATTGGGAAGCATACCCTTACCTTGTAACCTTGTAACATGTACGTTTGCCCACGTCACTGCTTTAAACTTTGCCCCTCGTTCAGATGGCTCTAGATTCATTCTCGTCAGCCATTTAAAGGTCAAAAAAACAATTTCTAAAAAGAAAAATAAAAAGCAGCATTATCAAGATGAATGAAATCTTCTACCTTTTCAAGTTCGATTTTCGGCTCGCTTTTCTCTTAAATAACCAAGGTGTAAGTTTGTCTCACATATGCAGGAGTTCTCGTGAAGTTTGCAGCCATGACCACAACGCCTCATTGTCAACGATCAACCTAGTAAACCCATCAGAAGGTGTATTTCAATCGACATGTTCATACTTTGGTACCTTCTAATGTACTTTCGCATGATACCCAATACGCTTTTTCCGATAGTGGATCCTGGCAGATGGCAAAAAATAAAAAGTTGTCCATCTAAAGGTACCATTCGTAAGGCATGGCCACACACGTCCACAAGAGATTCACATCATTCACGAGGATTTTCCCGCTGCAAATACATGACAAGCCAGATCCTTGAGGCATAATCTAGTGTACTTTTAAGTCTGTTGCAAAAGCAGTACTCTCAAGTTCAAAAAGACAGCATAAACATTGCCGCCTATCGACCATCGGGACTATGTATTGAACAGTCAACGTTCCATGATCGTGGCTTCTCCAACGACGACCTGCGCAGCTCTATATTATCATCGACAAAAAAAGATCTACAAATTCGTCGTATCTACGAATTTCGCGCTGTTCTTAAGGCAAAGAATACCCAACAACGAAAGTATTCAAGATTATCGAGATATGACTACGACATGTCAAATGAAAAATCCCATTATAGTGGAAAAATCACGTTTCGAGTACATAACGTCACAAACTGCCATCGTTTTCTGATTACGAGTGAAGATTAAAGTTTATGGATGTATCGGAAGCTATAAACGATCTCTTACCAGAACTCGGAATACATAAATCTCTACTCTAAAATTTGCTAGAATGACCAAGTAATATGGATAAAAACTCACATCTAGATGCACAAAATCCATTAGAATAACCAAGTAATGAGGATAAAATCTGACATGCAGATGCACAAAATCCAGAAATCAGAAAAAAATTTGCACCAGATCTAGACACTATTTTCCGACTCTAATGAATTCTGAGAGTAAACATGTGAATAGCATAGCGAAATCACGTCTATCAAATCATCAAAAGTCTGCTTCGACTATAAACCCACGAAGGAAATCAAGGCGGAAATGGTCTCATAAGGTTTCAGAGGCAGACATTCTTGCAAATGTTAAGCCAGATGGAGAAAACTCTCTCTCTCTCTCTCTCTCTCTCTCTCTCTCTCTCTCTCTCTCTCTCTCTCTCTCTCTCTCTCTCTCTCTCTCTCTCTCTCTCTCTCTCTCTCTCTCTCACACACACACACACACACGCATACATACACAGGCGAAATGCTGTTTTGGAGAATAAAGATATGGACACTCTTTAGACTAAGCTGTGAATGTTAACATACCGTCAGCGTTGCAATAGAGGAGATGCAGCAAAGAAATAAAGAGTTGAGATGCATTGAGATTCCAGCATTGCCATTATTTTGAGAATATTCTGGTATTAAGCGACCAATACATTTTTTCTTCTCATTTGTAAACCATCTCAGCGCAAGCGGTTCATTGAAATCTGGCGACAGAGGACGTTTATTTCGATAGGTTTTACACAAGTCGTAATGAAAAGGATGCTAACCATCGCTGATTAATGCGTGCAGCGTATTGATACCGTCAGCTGTGCCCTTGAGTTTTCAGCAGTCAAGGGGGACACATCACAGTGAATTATGGAATAAAGATTATATGAAAGAAGCAACTGTAACTAGACCGAACACCCTCAGATCAGAGTCCAGCGATGGCATCTAGCGCACGGGTTCAGATAGCTGCGATCCAGGTGCATGCGTGCATTTGACTGCGTGCAAGCGGCTTCAGCGCCAAACAGCGTAAGACAAGAAAAGGGAATGTGTGAAAGGAGAGATCCAAAACGAATTCCACACAGTATACCGGAGCGCCTTGCGAGGCGAGAAGAGAGACTTGAAGAACGAGGAGGATAATTGCAAAGGAATGTTCGATTTGCCTTTGCATGATGAACGGTGTTGCTAACGATGAGAAGCGAAGTAGGCATTAACAGGCTGACTTGAGCAAGAGAGAGGGTATGAGAATAAGCATGTGATGTGCTCCAACGAAAAATTAAACGTTGCAAGGATGTAATTACTTTCTCTCCTCCATTCCGGAGTTCCCGAGGAGGAAAGCCGGGGGGGGGGGGTAAAGGTTGGCGGTCCGTATAGTTGCTGGGCGGCTGGTGGAAACGGGTGAGTTTTTCAACGATTGAGCACAAATGTTAAATCTAGAGGCAAAACCCCCCCCAGTCAACTTTTTGTTTTGTAGCCGAGACGGGGACTTGGAGATCGGAAGTTCTCATTGCGCCTCACCTGAATTTTTTTGATGCACTTCACTCTTATTTCGGTCGACCCTAAAGCCTTCTTTTGTGTTTGCTGAGCGGATCGGCAAATATACAGCCTCTTTTCACTTCACATAAGAGGACACAAATTTTATTGCTAAATTTTGTGTTCGTAGGATCTTCGAGAGAATGTGTATACCCATCGATTTTTTGTGTTCCATCTTTCTCCATTTTGTTTTCAAGGGGGTAAACCGATACACTATCTGGTATGTCCGGAACTCTTGATGATTTTCTACGTATCAATAGCTTTTTGACACGTGGATGTGTAGTTCATGTCGCTTCTTTGTTTTTAAACTAATGCTTGAACTTCAAGAGAAAGAAACAAGATTGATAATCATTGTTGAACAAACTAGGAAGGGTTTGTCACTTTTAGCCTTGATAAGGTTAAGTCTTGCTTTATTTTTTTTAGCAAACAAGGAAGAAGATTTAAATTGATGAAGGCATGTTACATTAGAGTGCAGGAGCAAGATCCCACCAAGAGGATACAACAACGACAAACTTACAACCAATATTTACGTACTAGTTTAATCAAGAGAGTAAACCATGAGAAATCTATTTTCATTGAAGCAGCAGATTTCTCCACTTATTGAGGTGATGATCTCCCAATAGTTTGGAAAATTGGAAGGTATTACAAGCCACATTAGATACAGACTAAATACAATAGAGATCAGAAGATTTCAAAGCAATTTTAAGAGTATAAAAAAAAAAATTCCTTGCTAGAAAGACCCTCTGATTCCTACTTAATCAAATGTGCCAAAGAATGATGCTTCTCCAAATTTTCCATAGTACAATATCCCTTTTGTTGAAGCAACCAAATAGAATCTCATTGACTCCCAAATTAGGGATGCCTTTGAGGCTCTAATAAGATTGAAGAATTTGCCAAAATCCCTTGGCATGACAATAGTTAATAAAAAGGTGGTGCAAATCCTCCTCCCTGCCACAAAATGCACAAAATCCTTCATTAATTTAAAATATATTGACCTTTTTGCCTATCCAAAGACCATTATACAAGATAAGCCACTGTGAAAAGGAGTGATTGATGTAGAGGGAAAGGCTTGAAAGTACTTGAAGAAGTGTGAATAATCGAAATGTGATGATGGACAGTACCTTCCCTTTAGCTTTTGTAAACTTCGATATACCTCATAAGCTTCAAGTTGATGTAATAAAACACCTTATGTGCTTTGAAAGATCACTCAGGAAAGATTGGTTCAAAACAAATCACTTGCACATAACCAAGTACAATAACTTATTATTTTGGTTGGAATGTGCAACTTCTAATGCTCAATGCTCCCTGCTTGATTATAGTTGGCTGAATTCCTCTTAGAGGATGGTCTCTTATAAGGTTGAGTAGCTAATATTCACAAGAATTGGATTTATCAACAAGCCACGCTCTAATTACAAGTTTAGCATTGACTTAGTGTCTCATCAACTTTTTAGGTAGAGAATGACCCCGAGATCTAAAAAACTTTGTTTCTCACAATCTATGAAACCAAATGATACAAATTATTACAGACATAAAGTTGACACTAATATCTTTCCAATGAGACCTTATTCATAAGCCTTAGATTTCTGTAGAGTGAGAAACAACTTCTACAAGTTTACTAAATTTTGAGAAGATGATGCAGAGAAATGAGCACGAAGCAAGATGAATATGAAGTAAATGTATATTGACATATTGTACAAGCCTTCTTGAGTCTTTATAGAGACTTCTTGGAGTGTCCTCGTGATTCTTCATGACTCTTGTGAAAAATTTGAATTCAAATAAACACTTGATAGAGTTAGATGAGACTCATTCTCTTTTCCTATGATCTAGGAGTTAAAGAATCAAGTTCAAATTGATTCTTGGTAGTTGGTTGAATATCTTCCTCTAGGATCGTACCCTTATTTATCATCTAAGTTCATCACTTAGTGAGAGTAAGGATCTAAATCCATAACTCATCATGAATTTTACAAGGATAGGGAAGACTTATGAAATGACTTAACTCTAAGGTTCACTTTAGGAATGAACTTGGTTTGAGAAACACATCCCTCTCTCAAGCATGATAAGAGATTGGTGTTCTAATAAGGCCCACACCCAAGAAAATTTGTATCTCCATTGAGCATTAGACCATTGAATTTTCCACCTATGTTGAGTTTGGCAACAATTTTGGAGACATATCCTCAATTCTTCTTGAAACATTGCAGTATGTCTTGAGCATCATCAATAATTCCCAAATTCTTGATAATGCAACAATCTTTCTTTTACTTCAGCATGATTTTGTATTTGATAAGCACATGTTGACAAGGAGGAAATAATTTAGGATAAGGACTACAATAATTATCTGGCACCAACTCACCTTCCTAGGTGAAGCAATTCCAAGATCTGAAGCCCTCTTTGGAGCACTTGTGTTCTTTAATAGATTACTCCAAAGGGAGATCCATCAATATCAAGGAGATTCATGAATGAAGAAGTTTAGGTTCCTAGGAAACTCTATTTTAGGATAGTACCCTTCTTTTACTTTCATCCAAGCCTGCCAGAAACTACAAACACGCTAGAGACCTACCAGCAGGAGAAAACAATTGAGGACAAAAATGAATATCGTACATTTCATTTTTAGTCCAAGCTTGATAATTTTTAATAGAAAAATAATGTAATTATTATTTAATCAATACAGCCCACTGATCATTGGATGAGAGACTTCTAACAATCCATTTAGTAGCCAGATTATTAGCCATTTTTTAGAGGACACATAATGCCTCCTTGTTAGGAAGGCAACATGTAGACCAAGCAACTTTGGCCACTTTATTTTCTTGAGAATTTCCTCTGCATAGGAATCTTTAAGCCAAGACAATAACCTAAAATAGTTGTTTTTTGAAGAAAGCCAACAGGCCAAAAAATATGTGATACAAGGAAAAATATAGTGATTAAGCACAAAAAACATGTGATCTAGAGATTTTTGATAGTTATAAAACTTAAAGAGTTTGCCTCTGAACTTTTCCATTACCCAATCCCACCTTTTCTTGAAAGAAACACTAAAGCCCATAGGGATGCCCAAAAGTCTAATAATTTCTCCTTCTTGGATTACATCACAACCAAATCTAGAAACTATTAGCCATCGACACCTATGTAATATATCCCTAAAACAACTTGCTGAAGAGACAGAGACACCCAAATGTAACTCTTCAAATGATTAAGTTGAAATCGGATCCACATCAATCTGCTACTAAAATTGTTGCTTGACACCAGGAACAAGCGACAAAAATTTCCCTAAAGGTGGGATAATTGGTGCTTTGTACAATATATCCCAAGTTGTGCTCTGAGATAACCCTTCCAATGATGTTTTAGATTATTCCAGTAAATCCACTACTAGAGGTTTTGATACTTTTAATGCAAAAGATTTTTTTGTTGGAGAGTGACTAGTAATGGGCAAGGAAATATGGTGGCTTCGTATTGAACCCGCTTGGCTGCACTGGAGAATGTTTTCTGTTGCTCTTTCAATCCAAGTTCAAAGATCAAAGCAACTGGTTGTAGAGTCTTACTGGAATGGGTATGGATGGTAGTTGTTTGCGCCTCAATAGGTGAAATTACTACCATATTTGTGGTGGGATTTTGGCGATCCTCCTTTGTTTTATCATAATCTTGAGCATCTTTGCAATGCCTTCGGATGTGACCTAGTTCGCCATAGAAATACCATTCGATTTTGAATTCTCAACTAGTGTTGTTTGGAGCTCCTTAATTCCAACGTTGAGGATTAAAATTTCTAGTCCATGGTGCTCTAAAATTTTTGTATGAGGAATAAGTTGTGTTCTACATCTGAGGAGGAACATAGTTTTTTGCGGGTTCACAAGGTTTTGTATGACTGCATTCAATTAATTTTTAAATGTAACCATTGAAAATATATTGTGACTCTTGATGAGATTACACCATGTGAGCTACATGCCAGGCCTTATGTTGTTGATCCAGTCCATATGTTGGATGGTCTTTTTGATGATGAGGAAACTACTTTTCTCTCTGATAATCAAGATTTACTTTCCTTAGGCACAATTGATCTACAACATGTATTGGATCAATGGTCCCCGGCTTCTTGCACTGCGCATCCAACTGAGCAAGAGACTGAAATGCTATCGAACGACTTGCTAAACCTTGTAGGCTACCAAAATATATACATCAAGGGATGGATAATACTTTTCACCCACAAAATTATGTTCCCAAAGATCAACTAATCACTTGCAACTTAGGAGATGATGTAGACCCGTGACCTGTTAGGATTAGAGGGTTGGAAAAGTCTTTTAAGAGGGATCTGCTAGCATTATTAACTGAGTTCATTGATGTATTTGCCTGGGACTATAAAGATATGAAAGGTCTCAATCTTAGGATCTATCAACACCAAGTGGTCTTGAAACCAAATGCTTACCCAGTTAAAGAGCAAAGTTATCGCATGAATTCGCACTATGCTAAACAAGTTAAAGAGGAACTAGATCGTTTGCATTTGGTTGGATTTATAGTTCCAGTTGACCATGCTGAGTGGATATCTCCAATTTTTATCATTCCCAAAAATTTTAAACAATTCTGCATGTGTGTCGACTACCAAAAATTGAATGTTGCTGCTATACCTGATCCCTTCCCTCTGCCAATCTTAGACAGTATGCTTGATAAAGTCACCAGATGGCAAATGTAATCTTTTATAGATGGATATAGTGGTTACAATCAATTTCAGATGGTTGAGGCGAATATCCATAAAAAAACCTTTATCACCAATTGGGGAGTGTACACATGCACAATCATGTGGTTCGGGATCTAGAATGCCCCACACATATTTCAACGTTGCATGCAAGAGATTTTTTCTCCTTAACTTACAAGTTCAATGTGAGTTTACTTGGATGATTTCTCTATCTCTGGTGCTAAAAATGCACATTTGTTGCATTTGTGACTCTGTTTCCTTAAATGCAAGAATTATCGATTATGCTTAAACCCTAGTAAATTTGTCTTTGTTGTTTTCTCTAGTAAACTTTTGGGCCATATTATCTCTCAACGAGGAATTCATGTTGATCTTGATAAAGTACAAGTTATCTTACGGGCCCCACCTCCCAAATTACCTAAAGATGTTTTATGATTCCTTGGGTGAATCCGATGGCATGGTCATCATTTACGGTGGTTGGATCACTTAACCATTTCCCTTACTCGATTAACTATAGTAGATCCTCGAGATTTCTAGTGGACCACCGAATGTCAGGCAAAGTTTTGTCCGACTTAAAAGACTACTTACGCAGGCTCCAATCCTATAAGCCCCAAACTGGGGCCTCCTCTTTCATGTTTTTCTGGATGCATCTAACATTGCTATAGAGAGTTTCCTTATGCAACTTCATGATAACTGGTATCGTCTGGTCTATAATTCTAGTTGACAATTAGCTCCTACTAAATGAAATTATTCTATTACAAATTGTGAATGTTTGGGTCTCATTTACTCTGTGAAAACATTCCAACACTATATGCTCGATCATAAATTTACCTTCCATGCCGACCACTTTGAATTAACATATTTGGTGTGTCAACAGAATTTCGGTGGTAGACTTGCATGATGGGTTCTTCTTCTATAGGACTTTGACTACAATGTGGTGCATCATCTTGGATCTTCCCATGAGATTTCTAACTTTTTGTCCCGATTAGATTCTAGTGAAGCTCTAGTGGGTGTGGATGATTCCTCTTTGGCTATTTACATGACTGACCCTCACTCCTCATTGGTTCAACAGAATCTTGTTGACTCCTATTATGATACCATTGTGCCTTTTTTGATGACTGGCTATCCATTAGAATCCATGGTTGCACCAACATGACAGAAGCTGGCTTTGTATAGTGGGCGGTTCCATATTATCAAAGGCCAACTATACCATGATGACCCCTCGAGAGCATGGCTTTGATATGACATGATGCATGAAGTACCATCCGTTTTGGCCCTTGTTCACTCTGCACCTTTAGCAGGTCATTTTTTAGTGGACTTAACACACAAAAAGATTCTACAAAGTGGTATATGGTGACCAACCATGCAATGCAATGTGCATGAGTATGCCCGATAGTGTGATCCTTGCCAACGAACTGGTCAACCCTTGTCATGACATCACTTCCCTTTACAACCTGTTTTTCCTCTTGAACCATTTCAAAAATGGGGCTTGCATTTTATTGGCCCAATTACTCCCCTGACTGCTCATTGTTATTCGTTATATTCTGACCTGCATCGATTATGCTACACATTAGGCTGACTCCTGGGTAGTTTGTTCTGCCACTCTTCTGGTAGTTTCTCGGTGCTTGAATCGAGATCTTTTTCCATGTTTTGGTCGACTTTACTAAAAAAGCTAATTTCAGACTGCCCTGCTCATTGGGATCAAACCTTGCCTATTGTTCTCTGGGCATACCACATGACATACAATGTTACTACATGATACACCCCCTTTAAACTTGCCTATGGAGTTGAAGCCATTGCTCCTATGGAAGTGGTTGTCAGTCTCAGAGTTTCCATCATGCATAAACTATTACCGATTGAGTTGCTTTATAGTTGTATTGAGGATTTGGGGGCACTAGATAAATAGAGGTTTGAAAGTTTCCTACTCTTGCAAGAAGTACAACTGCGACAAGCAAAGGCCCATGATTATTTCTTAAAGACCCCAATTTTTGAACTCGGTCAACTCATAGTGTTCTACAACTCCAAGTCGAATCATGTTGTAGGGAAATTCAAAGTCTGATGGTTCCGTCCATATTGGATTTTGGAACAGATTGGTCTCAGAACTTTTTGATTGGAGACCCTTGTTGGAGCACTGGTTAAAAAGTCGATCAATGGATCAAAGCTTCGTCCTTTTCCATTGCCTACCATGCACTTAATCATTTTTTCACTTCCCATGTTTGCATGGTTTGCATGATTTTTAAGATGTATCTTCCTTGACATGCATTCATTATTATGATCATCATGTTCTTCAATCACGCTGCCATGCCACTTTGTTTGTTTAAAATCCCTCTGTTTCATGATCATCTGCTATTGTGTTTTGAGTGTTTGCTTGCGATTTGCGCGCTTTGCATCCTAGCTCTCTGTGTGCACTTGTTGTTACCCTTTGAGCCTCTCTCAGCCTTAGTCTCGAATGAGACTAATACCTTTCTAACCCCGCACTATCTCACTCGTTTTTGCCTTCTGTAGTGGGACATTGCTACGACACATCTTGCTGTAGAAAGCCTTATCTGTGCCATCATGCTTGAACCCGCCTCTGCTATCGATTGGACTATACTCCTGAGCGGACAGGAGCTGTGCACAATGCCAACCAAAGCGGGTCAGCGGTTTCTCCTGCCCACCAATGATTCAGTGTCAATGCCTCCTCTTTCTCCAACGGCCATGGAAAAATTGTTCCCTCAGCATAGCTCAAATGAATATGCCATTAGCTATAGACCTAAGCCAAAGCGCTCTATTCTCCATTTTTTGGTCATCGACCTTAACCTTTAGCATTGCCCATATGGCATTTCTCACCAATTTTATTCCAACAACTAATCAATTGGTGGGTCATCCTCTTTAACCACATTCACAAGGAATGCCAATACATAGTTAGACATTTAGACAACGGCAATCATCCGAAAACCCATCTCCCATATCTCCTATCCATTTTATATCCTAGAGAGTTCCCCATCACTACCTGCGTAGTCCTCATTCCTTGCCATTTTGCACAGACCACCTCCCCTCCGAAGAAGAGGAAGACAAAAGTGTAAACCTCATCCTCCATCATATTCATCGTACCTTGGTAATTGTTCCCTCCTCCTCTAGTGCCAACCACGATGATTAGCATCACATGGATAACCCCCCTCCACCTCTACCCTCTCCCCCGATGGATAATGATGCTTCTTCATCCTCTTTGGCCCCTCCTCCTCCACCTCCTTCTCGACCAAAGGATACAATTATGAAGGATGCTGCCCCTTCCCCATCACCTCCTCAAGTAAAGAACCTTTGCCATACCCTCTAGTTTCTCCCAAGCCAGCGGATAAAGTTGCAACCCCCTCTCCCGACCATGCACCACCTAGCCCATCCCCTCTCTCATCACCTTCTTAGTCATCGCCTAGTACACCTCCCAGTTTTGGATGGTCTTCCCCTTCCCTGCTGCTTTGCCATGGAATTCTGCACCCATGCTTGTTCAAGATGACCCAAAGTACCACAAATCCCCCCTCTTCCTGCAGCGTGCAACGCATGAACAATACTGGTGATTCAGGGTGAATGATCAATATGGCATGCAAGATTTTGGTAGGCTCAGCAGCTACCTCCTCCATATGCAAGGCCTTATTTCCAAAAATATGGACCACTACCAATGGCTGGCCAGCCACTTCCAACAACATTGTAATTGGCTTTTGACCCGTAATCAGTAGTTTTAGCAAGAATTAGAGTAGTAGGTGTTCACCAACCAATAGTTGGGTGACACCTTATACTAAGAAGGCAAACAAACCCAATATTTTAAAGGTTTTCCTTGAAGAGTCCAAATGCGACGTAGAGAAGTACTAGAAGCAGGTCAACAACCTGTAGGATGCTAATGCCCGACACCTACTATGCATCCAAGAATTAGAGAGAGAGACTATGGTATAGGTGGATGTGATAAATGAGATCTGGCTTCATCTTCAAAAATAGACCAATGACTACAAGCTGCTAGAGCAAACTACTACTACTTTGAGGGAGACGAGTGAGCAACTATCTACTCAAACAACACATCAGGAATAACAACTATTGGCAGCAAACCAATAGGTAGTAACATTGCAGCAGTTTGTGGTTGTTGAGAAGTCACTAAAGGAGCAGGTTGGTGGAAACCAAATGCCGGAAGCATCTGGCTAAGCAAGATTTTTATTTACAAGAAGAATTTCTTCTGTAGCTCATTGAAGCACAGAGTCGATCCATTTTCAACTAGGCTTCCACATCTGGCACACAAGATGGTTTTGTCACTCTCCTATTAGAGGAAGTGCAAAAATTTTTGAAGCCCATCTCTAAGAAAATCCATAAAACATTTGTAGAATCCCAAGAATCATTAAAAACCAATGTATTTACTCCTTCAAATGTAGAATAAGTCATTCTCTTTATCTATTTTTGGGTTCAAGTCCTCTAAGCATGCCAGTGTTAACTACCAGACACCTATGTAATATATCCTTGAAACGACTCGTCAAAGAGCCAGAGACACCCAAATGTAACTCTTCATATAATTAATACCATTCTATCTTGTGTGTGGACAGCAGAGGAAAAGTTTGAGGGCAGGCACTAGACATGTTGGGTTGTCTATCTTCTACTGTACTAGGATAGTTTGATGCCATAAATCACTATGTATTGAAGTCTTGAGATTGCTCTGTATTGTCTAGTTAAGTAGGTCAAATTGTCTATTTGATAGTTAAGTTATTTGGTGAAGGATATAGTTTGTGAGTTTGTTTGGTGTGATTTTGTGAAGCTAGCATAGGAAATTGTTGTGATTGTGTTGATCATTCAGTACACCAATTTGGTGAAATAGTTTAAGAGAAACATAGGGATCTAATCTTACTAGATTCTACCACCCAAAGAACCTTGTCTACCTATCCTACTCCTTAATTGGACTAGATAAACCAGAGGTTAACAAAATGCACTCAGGAATTGAGTTATTAGAAGCTTTAAAACCAATTTTCTTATGATTGATTTTAGATCCACAAGCAAGATAAAATGCTTCAAGCATTCCAAGAAGGTGGTACTAGAGGTAGAGTCAACATTAGTTACACATGTTAGTATCATCCGCAAATATTCGAAATCCAAGTTGAGAAGAGGTATTTGGGATTTTAATACCCTTGATGGTCCATCTATCCATAGCATCTTTCATAAGCCAACCTAGAGCATCATTAGCAATAACAAAGAGGAGAGGGGCAAGAGGACATACTTGTCTAAAGGATCTACAAAGTTTAAAAGGCTTAGTCAAGCAACCATTCATAGACACTCTGAATTGGGCATTACCAAAGAGGATACTAACATCCTTGATGAAATTTTTCCCAGAACAAATATCATGGAAGGATTGAATAATAAAATCCCATTCAATACTATCATCAGCTTTCTCAAAATCAACTTTGAAAAAAAAAAGTAATCTTGATTAAGTTCACTAGCACAATCCAAACCCTCCCAAATAGTAATAATTATGCTATCTTACCAAGAATACTTATGTGCTCTACCAAAAAAATGGCAAGCTCATTTTTTTGGATATTTTACATGTGCTAACTTCTTTTATTTATTGGGTTCCATAAAATTTTTGTTACTCACTCTCTTCTAATTCATGGGAAATGATTATTAATATGTGTTTTAGTTCTATATTGATTGCAACTTTCTCTATAGCTTGTTCTTGGGAAACACTTTCTCAACCTTGTCGTTTTTGCATTCCTTCAACTTCTTCTTGTTCCTCTCCTATCTTTTCTTGTGTATATATTCTTGTACTTTTTATGTGCTTATGTCCCTTCATCAATCTTTTTTGCTTTTTCTCATTCTTTTCTTCCTTCTTCTCTTCATCTTTTGGACACCATTTGATCATCCTCCTATAGATGTTGCTATTGAGTCACGATCCCCCTTTTCTTCATGATGCTTCAAGGTTGTAACTTCTTGATTGAAGGAGCAGTTCTCTATTCTTTATCAACTCACGTAATACTAGAAGGTGAAAGCAGAGGAGATCGTCACCTAAAAAGGCTAGGCAAGAGAGAGATTCTGATGGAGGTTGTGGCATGCCTAGAATGCATTTTGACTTGACATATTAGTTGGGCATGGAGGATAGATTCAATACCTAAAGTGAAGTGAAATGAGAAAGGAATCAAGAAGCACTAGAGTCATCCTCACTATGAAAAGAACGTTCATCTCATTTTATTAAATTAGTAATCGATCACAAAAATCTAGTGAAAAAAGGAAGAGCAAATGATTTCTGGCCTTCTTCGAGACTTCTTCTAGAATAGCAACCATGAAGACATCATAGCCTTCAATCTCACAACATTATCATGTGTTGCTCATTGACTTACCTGTCTAGTGTAGCCAAGATTTGCATCCAATCAAATGGTTCAAACTCTTCATAATTAAAGATTGTAGGCATGTAAGTTGGATCTTCAACTAATGAGTTCATGGTTTGTGTATGCCCTCTTTCTCTTTGTATTTATGCTTCACTTCTTGTATGGATTATTTGGAAAACCATAACTTCATGTCTTCTTGCATCCAAAAGGGATTGTTTGAATTTACATTATCCATAGAGGTTGTCTCTTCATCCTCATGTAAGGCTTTCCATGGTAATGGAGCAATGTCTATATAAGAGAAGTCTTTTACATTGATCTTTGTGGTTACACAAAGTTGTAGGTATAAGGAATTAGATCTCCAGTCTTGAACCACTTTCAATTGCCTCATAAAAGATCTTCCTAAGATGACTTCCAAATTGACAAATAGCCAATGTGTGTTGAAACTTAACTCCACATGTAGAGAGTACTATTCCTCAAAAATATTTAAGATGATACTCTACATGTCGATTTGCTAATTGCAATTTCATCTATGTGGGCATCAAGGGAGGCTTTCCCCATTTTTCCCAAAGATCTTTAGTAGCTATGGTAACCCTTATGCCCAAATCTAATACGACTTTGGTTGTGCAATCATTGTAGAGTACATGCATTGTTTCCCTCATCCTCTTCACTCTAATCTCTAATCTTAATCAAGGGAATTTGTTTTAAAGATCAATTAGCTTAAGTAGAACTAGTGTCTACATTGGCTTCTTTGTGTGGCTTCACCCATGGGATACCTTGTTCCAAAGATGCAATTTTACTTTTAATAGCTCTTCTAAAGTGAGCATGCATCAAACTCTCCTTTTCCTTAGGGATTCTACTATTGATGGCTTAGGCTCACTTCCTTTAATGCAACCTTTCTTTGCATTTGATGATTTCTTGTATTTAATTTTGGTTTCATACTCCCCCATGTAGTTAGGAATAGTGTGTAGACTCAAAGAGACTTTCCCATGAATGTTGAGGTTTTTGAGCATCACAATAACAAGATCCTTTCAAACACTTTTCTTTTTGTCCCAAAATTATCTCAAGGATAGGTGGGTTGATATTTTGCTCTTTGTTCGTCTGGTTTTGTGAACTCTTTGGCACAGTTCTTGAGGCCAAGGGTCATCCATATTTGGGATGATTTTCTTGATCTCTACTTCTACTTTTGGCATTCAGGGTATGTGAGGAGTTCCTTGATAAGATATAATGAGCACTTGTGATAGAATTTTTGTTTGTGGTATGACCATGGGCACTCATTCTAGCATGACTTGAGCGACCTCTACCATTTCTTTGCACAAGGCTAACCTTTCCCTTCCTTGGTCTCTTCTAGGCTAGCACTATTCATGGTGCTTTAAGGTAGGTCCGTTAACTATTCTCACTTGATATTCTTTTAAGAACATTTGTTGGTCTTCAAGGATGGGATCTACTAGAAATCATCGTGTTTGGCACTTCATATGAGTCCTCATAGGTTCATATAGAACAAGCATCACTTGAGACAATGACTTTGTATGGTTTCTAAGACATTTGCGAAACATTTGATTTTTCCCTTGTTCCTTCTATAAGTTCTCTTGTAAGTCCGTCATTCTTTGTTTCCATTTCCTTTTAAGTTTGTCTCTTCTAGATTTCCAAGCTTGAGTTCTCTTTTCAATGGACTTTTGCACTTCTTAGTGGCATTTTCTATGATCCTAGGGTTTTACTCTTCTTCATTTTGTCAGAGAGGTTAAAATTGCAAACTTTGTTTGGACTTCCTAATCTTAGGCTTGAGCTCTAGTTATTGCTTGCATCGATGTTGAGGTGTCTTGCTCTACATAGGAAATTCCTAGTACAAATGTTTATCTTAGTGGTCTTCCCTTTGTTCACATTTTTATGGTAATCCCTAAAGAGATGCCCTTTCCCAAACTATGTGCCAAAACCACACCTAGCTCTAAAACTAGGATGATAATTGGATGGATGATGAGAATCATGAATGAAGAGATCTATGTTGCATTTGTAACATGGCCCTCTAGTTGGTGGTGCTCTATTTTGTCTCAAAAAAGGTCTAATAGTGGTATACCACACATTAGAATAAGATCTTTTGGTCCTTGATTCCAATTAGAATCATGCCCATAGTAAGAAGAAAAATAATCTATTTGTGGCTCCTTATAATAGTATTGTTCTCCTCTAGGTTATTCAAAATCAAGTTGTTTCATGTCTAGAGGCGGTGCAAATGAAACAGGCACAATGTCTTGTTCTCTTTTTTCGTCTAGGTTGGTGTATTTGACAAAAAAACCATTTTGCAGTGGAGGAGGTCTTTGTCCTATGACAAGTAGGGGTGGATTAGCATATTGTTGATCCATTTGGGGCCTAGATGCTTGATAATATTGCCAATAATTATTGTCTTAACTGCAAGGAACATAAGGATATGGTCCTGGTTGATAGGATGGAGGTTATCTCACATATTACTGATTGTAATAACAATCAACCGTGGTGTTATTTGTGAACTTTTGGTAGTATAAAAAATATTGCAGTTACATTCTATCCGAATGTGGTTGAGCTTCCCCAAAAGTACAACTTTGCATTGGATGGTCTCCTCTGTAGTGATAACATCTTATGAGTGGTTGCAAATATTTAAGGTGCATTTTGATAGACTCAATTGCCTAATATCTAGTGAGTTCCCAACTTCTTAGCTACCATTTTCAAAGTTGAACACAAGGTAGATGCAAACCACTACTTGTACAAGATTTTGATATAGTGTGTACTGGTGGAAATTTTAAGTCTTTCGCCAAATTATCTTCCAAGTTTATGCATTCTTTCAAGCATGCATCAAGTGTTTGCAAGCACTTGACATAGGGAAATGCTTGCAATCCACTGCTAAGAAATCCATTCAAGAAAAGGGAAATTTACTTTTCATGGGAAGGAATCTATCTAACTACACATCTACATAGAATTAACTTTGAGATAACAACTCCATGAAGAGAATTTCGAGACTCTTCGATATCTCTTACAGAATTCTTCAATTTCTAAGCACGTCTACACCTTCACAACAACTCCAATACATTCTTCTAGCATTCACAAAGACTTACATCCCAACAATGACAACAAAGGTTCTTGCCATAGACCCATAAAGCTCTAAATATTCATCTATCTAGATCAAGTGGGTGATTGGAAAACACCAAAAATGACAGGCCTAGTTAAAGACAATCCTACACTACGTGGAGAGCTAATCTAACCATGTTATTGAAAGAACTTGGGAACGCATGTAGGAGGTAGAAAAGTGAGTTGCAAAGTGATCAAGTTTTTTCCAGCCAATTAGCACAGAATCAACCCTTGAGTTTATGGAGACTCAAATAGACCTTATAGGCATGTGATAAGTGCAATAAAATCCAATATGTACTTTGGGGCATCAAAGAGAAAGAGTCGATACAAAACAGATAGGTTTGTCCATTGTCTAGAAAAAAAACTTGCTATCTTTGGATGAAACAATCAACTTCAAATGCTCATAGCAGCTAGCATGATTACAATTGGAAAACATCCTTTTGAAGGAATGATAAACATAGGTTTCAGTGTATAAAATGCACAAGATTACAAATAATAATCAAAATATTCTTCTGGAATGAACTTGACACTCAACAATGGTACCTCCTATTTTTTCGGGTTGCAGAGAGATAGACCCCAAGATTGAAAAACTAAGATGTATCATAATTTACTAAACCAAATGCTTTTTAAATTTTTAAACATAAATTAGACACTAATGCCTTTCCAATGCATGCTTGCTCATCTGATTTGGAGCTCTGTAGAGAGAGCAGCAGCCTCTGCAAGCTCACTATTGTTGAAGAAGATGATGCACAGAACTAAAGCAAGCCAATGATCGCCAAAAGTATATGCATATTGCTTCCATGTAATTTACAAGTGATTTGAAATCTTTATGTAGACTCTTGAAGTGCTCAGAAACTTGTACAAGTGGATTTTGAATTCAAATGAAGGCACGATAGGTTGTTGAAGAGAATCAATTCATTTTTCTACAATCCAGGAGAAGCGAAGATCTAATTTGATCAACATTTGATTGATTGATTGATTGTCAAGCTCAACCACCTCAAATTCATGGAATTTGGGCTTGATGTTACAACATCTCCCCCTCAAGCTAAAGTATGCTCGAGTTTTCATTCTCTAATAGGTTGAATACTTGCCATTGATATAAATTTCCAAAGCTTTATTCCATCAAGTGCCTTTATCATCATATCTACTACTTGCTTTTCAGATGAAACAAAAGAAATGTCAATCTCCTTTTCCATGAGCTTCTCCCTTATGAAGTGGTAATGAGCATCTATGTGTTTGGTTCTTGCATGGAAAATAGGGTTTGCTACTAGATGCATTGAACTTACATCATCTCCAAATATGAGAGGTTTGGAACTCACAAGTCCCAAATTTGTATACAATTCTTTTAACCGTATTGCCTCTTGAGTTGATATGGTCAAACCTCTATGCTTTGCTTCAATTGAGGATAAAGCAACTATTGGTTGCTTTTTGGAATCCATGACACTAGCTTTGAACCTGCAAATGCTAAGTAACCAAAGATACTTCTCCTATCATCCTTAGCTCTTGCCCAATCTGCATCTGAATAGATTTTGATATCCAAATATCAAGAGTAAGGATAGAATATACTTCTTTATTGTACCTTTGAGGTACTTAAATACTCTCTTAGTTGCATCCATGTGTGGTCTTCTTGGTGAGTGCATGAATTGGCTTAGCACTCCTACACTATATGAGATGTCTACCCTTGTATGAGTAGCATATATCAAGTTATCTACCAAGCTTTGATACTCTTTAATGTCTTCAATTTTCTCAGCTTCATAAACACTAAGTTTATGATTCATCTCCAAAGGTGTACCTAAAGGTTTAGTGTTCTCCATTTTGAAATTAAGAAGTAGATCCTAAATATATCTCCTCTGAGTCAAGTACATTCCTTCATCTATGTATATGACCTGCATACCTAGGAAGAATGTGAGCTCACCTAAATCACTGATTTTGAACTCCTCTTGCATGTGTCTCTTGATCTTTTGAATGCCATTCACATCATCACATGTCACAATTATGTCATCTACATATATACATAGATAGATAATGTTATCAGGATCTTAACGCATGCACACACAGAGGTTATGAATGCCAAAAAACACAGATAAATAGATACGCGAGGAGATGAGACAGAACACAGTATTGGGTGCAATCTCCCCCCATACATTCTGTTTCGATAGTCCACAGAGTGCATGTATTTATATGAATTTTTTATTATGTCGAAAAGAGTGGTTACATGAGAGCGGCTTCGAAAAGCAAGCGTGAAACTAAAATTTTGTAACTTTCATAGAGAGCCTTTGCTTTTAATATCAGAAATTGTGGTCTACAATGACCCCTCTACGCGGGTTTATTTACAAACTAAATAAATTATAAGTCGAGTTATTGATGTCCGCCCTTCCACGCCTTGCATGCTCCTCATGAACCTTTAGCTGCTATATCAAAAACACCAAAACACATTAATACATTAATAAATTAAGACTCCAACAATTCCTTGTTCAAAATATTCCATAATTTAGAACATGCCCCTCAGTTGAAAAAGCAACTGACCTCAGTTGATAAAATAATAAACATGGATAGCCAATCACATGTTTCATCATGGAGCAAAGAAAATAAGCATGTTCCATGTAAAAATACATGCATGGAAATGTTCATGGAGGTGTTAAATTATTAAGATTATCTATGTGGTGCTGACATAGTCTAGGGTCCATGGGTATGAAGAGAACAAAACCATCTTGCTACAGACTTTCTTTGCTCTCAACCTCAGTTTCTTGAACCTAATTTTCAGCCACACAAGTATCTTGGATCCTCAATCTAGTGCTTCCCTTTTGGGATGTACCCTGGGGAAATGTACCCTAGAGGGATGTACCCTGGCACGATGTACCCTGTCTGGATGTACCCTGATGTGCCCTAACAGGATGTACCCTGAGACGTGCGGCGTCGCATTGCGCCATACCGCCTTGCCCAAGCCTTCTTGAAAAAGTAAGAAAGAGCTGCAAGTTATGTTAAATATAAGAGGAGATAACTTGAGTGACAACACCAAGAGAGAGTGTAGTGGTAAAGCAATTCCCTTGTGTGGATGAGGTTGTGGGTTCAAATCCTCCCACCTTGGTGAATCTAAAACTCCTTATTGCCACTCATACATTAAAATTGGTTCGCACGTAGCCAATGGCTGCCAACGATCGCCAAGGGAGCCTTGGGTGCCATGCTTCACAAGGCGTCATACCTTGAAGTGATTTGGATAGTATTCTATTGACAAGGTATAGAACAATTGAAATAGCCCCTGCCCATAGATAATGTGGCAACCTCTTCTCTTCAAGCATTGTTCTGGCTGATCCAACCAAAGTCTTATTTCTCCTCTCTACAATTCCATTCAGTTGAGGAGAGTACTCGATAGTCACTTCCCTTTTGATACCTTTATCCTGCAAGAACTCATCAAACTCTTTGGAGAAGTATTCTCTCCCTCCATCAAATTTGAGCTTCTTAAGTTATCTACCTATATGATTCTCCACATGTGTTAGATACTTTTTGAAGCAATGAAACACTTCATTCTTACTTTTGAAAAATTCCAAAATATTCCATCTACTATGATCATCAATAAATGATACATAGTACCTTTATCCTACCAATGAAGGTTCTTGACTTGGCCCCCATACATGTGTATGTACTAAGTCCAATAAGTTGTTACGGATGTAGCCTTTGTGGTTGAATGGTTGTTGTTGTGCCTTCCCAATCTGACATGCAGCACATTTTTTTATCATGTGTTCCTTCGATATGTTTTGTAGCCCTAGAACACTTTGATCCCTGCATATATCGTTCAAGGTTCTTTCATTCACATGAGCAAGTCTCTTATACCACACTTCAAGCTCACTTAGGGTTTGAGACCCAAAAGTGAATATAGATATGTTCTTGGTTTCTCCTACTTCAAAAGTAAAGAGCCTACCATGCTTCTCACCTCTAGCTATCTTCTTGAAGCCTTGACATGGATCTTCCACAAAAGCTCCATGTTGAGTGAACCTAACTTGTAAGCCTTTTTCAACTATTTGGCCTACACTTATTAGGTTTTTAGTGATAGTGGGTACATAGAGAACCTTAGTCAAAATATTTGTCCTACCATTGGAAGCTTTGACATTACCAATCATATCCACGTTGTGCTTAGTATCATCCCCTATTTGTACTTCATGTCTATACTTTGGACTTTCCAAGTCAAATAGAAGAGCAATGTTGCGTACAACATGGTTTGAACATTCGGAATCTATGTAGAACAATTGATCATCTTCTTTACCTTCTTTGTGGCTTAGATACATTAGACGCAATGAATCTTCATGTGGTTGATCTTCTGAATAATTGTTGAAGTCCCCTCTATTATGGCTAGTATTTTTATTGTTGAAGTTGTATCCGCCTCTACCTCTATTGCTACCATATCCACCTCTTCCACTTCCTTTCTGGGTCTTCCCATTGAACAAGCAATTTTGAGTGGTGTGGTTGGTTGTATCATAGATAGCACAAAGTTGAACATTTTGAACTTTGGTTTTGTCATGCTTTGGTTCTTTCTTCTTCCCTTTCCACTTGTTCTTGCCTATAAAGTTGGCTTGGGAAGTCTCCTCTTCATCTTCTTCTTGCCTTTCAGCTTCTTGTCCTTCTTATCTGCATATAGAGAACTAGTTGAAATACCATGATAGGAGTTGCCTTCCTTTATGCTATTCTTGGCCTCTTGATTAAAGAGTTGTCCAAGAAAGATGTTGAAGTCTAGAGTTTGCATATCCATGATGAGATCATAAGCTGTGGTGAAAGACTGCCATTGTTTGTCACCTCTAATCCCATTGAGAATTCGTTTCATGATGGCCTCTTCTTCAATCAGCTCTCCAATGGATGGAAATTGATCACCAACCTCCTTGACCTTTGTAAAAAACTTTGTGATCGTTTGTTTTCTTCATCTGGTTGAACTCGTTCCAAAGATGGTTCTTCCTTGCCTTTGTGCTAGCAAAAAAGTAAGTCTCTAGGGCATCCCAAGTCTCTTGAGATGTCTTGCATCCTCTAATATGTGGTAATAGAAAATCAAAGATAGAGTTTAGTATGCATGACCTTGCTTGAGCATCCCTTGCATGCCAAAGTGTGAGCTTATCTATCTCCTCTTGTGTAGGTCCTCCTTTGGATCTTGGAGTAGGCATAGATCCATCACCTACTACAATTCCATAAAGATTTCTGCCTTGTAAATAGGCCTCCATTCTGATTTGCCAAGCCACATAGTTGTGTCTATCAAGCTTCTCAATAATTGAGGGAAAGCCATCACAAATCTTGATCTAGCTCTGATACTATTAAAAGAACTTGGAAAAGCTTGTAGGAGGGAGAAAAGTGAGTTGAGAAGTGACAAAGTTTGGTCCAACCAACCAACATAGGACCAACCCTTGAGCTTATGAGGACTCAAATACACCTTATAGGCATGTGATAAGTGCAATAGAACCCACTATGTACTTTCTAGCATCAAGGAGAAAGATTCAATACAAAATAGATAGGCTAGCACATTGATTAGCTCAAAAAATTTGTTATCTTTGGATGAAACAATCAACTCCAAACGCTTGTAGTAGCTAGCATGATTAAAATTGGAAAAAATCCTCTTGGACACATAGGGTTGAGTGTATAAAATGCACAAGAGGACAAGTAATAAGCAAAATATGCTTCTAGAATGAACTTGACACTCAATAGTGGTACCTCCTATTTTTTAGGGTTGCTTAGAGATGGATCCCAAGAGAAAAAAAATGAGATTTCTACAAATGTACTGAACCAAATGCTTTGAAAGTTTGTAAAAATAAAAACACACAAATAACTTTCTAATGAATGCTCTTATTTGTCCAATTTGGAACTCTATAGAGAGAACAACGGCCTCTACAAGTTCACTGTTAGTGAAGAAGATGATGCAGAGAAATGAAGGAGCAAGACAATGATGGCCAAAAATGTATGTATATTACTTCCATGTAATGTACAACTGATTTGAACTCTTTATATAGACTCTTGAAGTGCTCCACAACTTCTAAAAGTGGATTTTGAATTTAAATGAAAGGGGGATATGTTGTTCAAGAGAATCAATTCACTTTCCTACAATCTAGGAAAAGTGAAGATCTATCTTGATCTACTTTCAGGTGATTGATTGATTTATTGTCAAGCTCAACCACCTAACTAACATTCATGGAATTTAAGCTCTCTTTTTCTCCTTTTACATGTGTAAATCTCTAGGCTTTTAGATTGGTAAATTATCCATAAAAAACCTTTACTGAAAATATAATAAATTATCATAAATAAAAGAACTCTTCAATGGATATTTTTTTATATAATCCAAATGATATCTCTTTTATGTAGATCAAATCCACCTCAAGCATAGTTTAAGCTTGATGTTCCAATAGTTATTGAACTATCCAAGGGAGGGCTATCAATGATAGGAATTGTAGGTACAAGACCCTTCTAAGGACGAAGGAGACTAATGTGAAAGGCATTATGAATTTTCCAAGAATCAAGAATGGCCAACCTAAAACTATTGGCATTGATACATTCAACAATTCAAAAAGGGCCAGAGTATCTAGGTGCCAATTTGACTTTTGGATGAGTCTCAATACTTTTTAATCGTCTTTTCTCAATTCTAAGCATGACATAATCTCCCTCTTTGAACTCCATGTGTTTTCTCGTTTTGTTTGCTTGTTTTATGTATTTGTCTTGAGTTTTTTTTAATGGCTGTTTTGTTTTCTCCAAAATTTGTGTATTTGTTTGAGTTACCTGGTCAGCTTTTGGTACTTGATGTGAAACATGAAATATGGGTGTTGGTAATGAATTTCCATAGACAATCTCAAATGGTGATTTTGTTGTGGATGCATGTGGTGTATTGTTATATGAAAGTTGAAGTAAGTGAATATATGCATCCCATGTGCCTGGCCTATTGTGAACATATAGTCTAAGTAGATGTAAAATAGTGTTATTTGTTGCTTCAGTTTGACCATTAGACTCCGGATGAAATGAAGATGTGAAGTCAACGTGTGTGCCTAGGTTAGTAAAAAGTGTGATCCAAAAATCATTACAAAATCTTTCATCTCTAACTTATAGAATGAATTGTGGTAAACCATGATGCACAAAGATGTGTTTGAGAAACAAATCAACGGCTTGTTTAGCAGACAATGTTTTCTTACATGGAAGGAAATATGCTTGCCTACTAAACCTATCCAGAATCATCCAAATCATATCATTATGTGCTTTTGTCATAGGAAAACCAGTAATGAAATCCATTGAGATATGTTGCCACAGTGCATCAGGAATAGGTAAAGGCATTAATAGACCATGTTGCTTACCATGATGACATTTGACTTGTTGACAAACAAAGCATTGTGCAACATATGTAACGACATCTTTCTTCATAGAAGGCCAATAAAATGATGATTTAATCATATACAATGTAGTAGCTATACCTTTATGTCCAATATAAGGTGGTTCATGACATTCTTTAAGCACAATTGAACGATAAGCTAAAGTTACACACAATCTTTTCTCATAAAATAGAAAACCTTCTTGGAAAGCATATTCAGAACGCACAAAGTTATGATCATTAACAAATTTTTCATATATCTCACCAAAATCACTATCATGCACATATGTGTCACTCATTTCATGAAAAGTTTCAGCAGATATGACAGAATGTTATTGATTGAAGGCATTTGACTAAGTGCATCTGCAACTGTATTTTCATGGCCCGGATGATACTGAATGAGGGGGTGAAAACTTTGGATGAATGATGCCCATTTGATGTGCCTATCTGAGATTAAAGGTTGAGAAAGCAAATGATGAATGCTTTGTCGATCGGTTTTATTCAAAAACTCAGACCCCATCAAATAATGTCTCCAAAATTTCAATGCATGCACAACAGCCAAAAGTTCTTTATCATATGTGCTATAGTTTAATTGACTTGGTTTGAATTTACTAGTTTCATATGCAATAGGACGATGATCTTGCATCAAAAGTGCACCAATACCTTTGCCACTAGCATCAATCACAACCAAAAAGAAAGGTTTTTTTAAGTCTAGCGATTGCAAAGCAGGTGCATGTGTAAGTGCATGTTTAAGCGAATCAAAAGATTTTTTATGGGCTTCATTCCACAAAAACATTTTTTTTCTTTTTCAAAAGCGTAGTAAGAGGAAGTGCTATGTATGAAAAGTTTCAAATGAATCTTCTACAAAAGCTACATAATCCAAGAAAAGAATGAACATTATGCAGAGATTGAGGAATATACCATTCTTGAATGCACTTAATTTTCTTAGGATCAACTTTGATAACATCTTACAAACAATATGACCAAGATATTCAATTTCATTTTGAAAGAATGTGCTCTTTGCAGGGTTTATGTAAAGTTCATTTTCTTTTAGTTTTTGAAAAACTAATTCCAAATGTTTGTAATGTTCCTCCTCACTCTTACTGAAAACCAAAATATCATCAAAGAAAACAACCAAACAATGTTGATGCTTCAAAAATATACAATTCATCATGCATGAAAATGTAGCAGGTGCATTAATGAGTCCAAAAGGCATGACCAAAAACTCAGAATGACCAAATTGTGTACGAAATGCAGTTTTATGAGCATCACTCTCTAACATGCACACTTGATGACATCCACTCTTAAGATCTATTTTGTAAAGACACTAGCATCGGTCAATTTGTCTAAAAGGTCATCTACTCTAGGAATAGGGAACCTATTCTTACTAGTGATCTTATTTAGAGCTCTATAGTCAATACACATCGTAGAAGTGCCATTTTTCTTTTTCACTAAGAGAACAAGCGC
This sequence comes from Ceratopteris richardii, assembly GCA_020310875.1. NCBI lineage: Eukaryota > Viridiplantae > Streptophyta > Polypodiopsida > Polypodiales > Pteridaceae > Ceratopteris > Ceratopteris richardii. Next base: position 337,200 of record MU260109.1, read on the forward strand.
ACCAAATGGTGAACTACTAAGTCTTATTAAACCCCTATTGAGCAACTCCTCTACTTGATTTTGAATTTCTTTTTGCTCAATTTGGTTTTGATTGCATGGTCCTTTGGTCTAGATTTAGGCAATCCTGGAGGTAAGTCGTCAATAAAATTTTCATTAAATTTTGCAAGAAACTCTCTTTGAGTGAGGGACAATTTAGACTCTACACTCTCTACTTCATTTATGAGAACCAAGAATTGTTTATTGTCTTTATGCAAAAGTCTCTTAGCTTGAGTATGTGTAAGTAGAGGCTCTTAATCTAATTTTCTATCCCCATGTAGCACATGCCTAACCCCTTCATGGAAAAATTCAATCTTACGTGAGTCATAATCAATGGTTGGATTGAATCGGTGTTGCCAAGGCATCCCTAGAATCATGACACAATTATTTAATGGTGCAACTAGGAAATCTCTTGTCTCAACAAAATCCCCCACACACTATTCCAAAGCTTTTACCATATGAATGCAATTATGTTTTTGGTTCCTTGAAAAGCAGCTTTTAATTTATAGTGTATAGGCATTAATGTCAATTTAACTTGCGTGCAAATTTTGAAGAGATAAAATCATGTGTACTCCCATCATCATGCAACAAGTTAAAAATAAAGTCACCAATACTCACGGGCATACACAATAAACTATGAATATGTGAAAGAAACATACGTGGTACTCCTTGTTTCATCTCCTTACCTTCTTGATCTTTTTGTTCATGTTGTAAAGCATCTTCATCTTGTTGCTCAAGATTGTTGACTTCAACATTTGTATCTTCCTCAATACCTTTGATGAAGTGTGATGTTGGTGCAAATTTATTCTATGGGCAATTCGTAGCCATATGCCCATACTTATGACATTTGTAATAGATAATCGATTTGGAGTCAATCTTTCCATTCTTCTTCCCATTGGCTTCTCCGTTCTTTTGAACTTGAGGCTCTTTTTCTTCCTTCACAAAATTAGATGATTTTTTGCTTAAAACCATGATTTCCATTATAATTTGATACCTTTGAAGAATTTCCAAAGCTCCTCTTGAAATCCTTACTGATTTTGTCCATTGCTTGGCAAGCTTGGATGAGAAGGAAAAGTTGTTGTTTCTTGAAAATGAAATAGGGTTTGTCTTCTTGAATGGTAGGGATTTGTTGACTTGAGGACGCCCCTTTGCCTCTTCCGCATCATGTGCCAAGGAAATAGCTCGATGAAGACTATGTGGCCGAAACTTGTGAACTTCAGCCCGAATAGAATACTCCAAACCAGAAATGTATTTTCTTTTGAAAGTTGATTTTGATACTTTCTCTACGTTTTGCAATGCAAGCAAAGTTTGCCAAAAACAATGAGAGACACTCTCTCTTTCCCTAGTCTGTAATACATCCGAAGCCAAGCAAAGTTGAGGGCCTTCCGTTCGTCTACAAAAAAAATAAGTTATTCTGCAAAGTTGTAGATCTTGCTGTTTCCATGCGCCCACACGGGCTGTTTTAAAAGATCGAGAATAGATTTCGTGTTATGATTGATTTTCTACAAAGTGGTCTATTTTTAGCCACTCCTTAAATAACAAGTTGCATATCACGCCTCCACCAATCTTTTCCTTGTATGAAGCTTTACTAACCATAAACATTATTTGTGAATTACATAAATTGAGACTCTAAACCTTTTAATAAAATCTAATGAACACTTTGATAAAATTAATGCAAAGGTATATTGAAATTGGATTGAATGTCTGTAAAAATAGTAATGGGCAGAATAACTCCCCCAACCTACTCATGCGAGCCAAATAGATCCCCCCACAGACATGCATCATGCCACCAAGGCATTAGTATGTTCCTTTTTTGTCTTTCAACATCCTCATATTAAGAGTGAGTGGAGATTTAAGAGAGAAACTTGAACGCCCACCATCACGCATATCAAAAATATAGGAGGCATCCAAAGTTCCCTACAATTTCATGTGGAGGAAGAGGGCACATACAAATTTGACACTTACACCTATCAACATCTTAACCATTTTTTTGTGGTTTTCAGAAAAAATGAAGAGGGAGAAGGGAGCAGAGAGGGTACTACCCATTCCCCCTTCAAGGCAATCACTTAGTACAAGAAATGTCAGAGATGAAAGTGGTGGGAAAGTGATGCCATTTGTGTGTGTGAGAGTGTGCATGTGTGAGAGTGAGAGATAAGGGGGTTAGGGGGTGTTCTTGTGCAACAAACAAAAAATGAACTAAAACTATACTACTAAATAGAAAAAGAGAGGAGCTAATGGCCCAAAGGAAGGGTAAAAATGTCATGCCAACACACATAACCTAGGTGTATAAGCAGAAAAATTTGCAAATCAATATCTTACCACATGTTCTTGAGCTCTCCAAGCGATGAAAGACCATTCTCCCCGGAAAAATCACCAAAATTGTTTTTTTAGTATAGTGGTAAGTATCCTCACCTGTCATGTAGGAGACCGAGGTTTGATCCCCGACAATGATGCCAAAATTCTTGTTGTAGTATACCCAAGGGGATGCCCAAGACCCACATCACCTTGCACAGAAGCAATAGGAAAGCTCAAGGAACACTCTCCTTTCATCCAACCAACCCTCCAACATGCTCAAGCCATTGGCCATCAACCCCAAGCTCTGCCACATGCCCTTGAGAACATGGAGAGAAAGTCATTAAGGATCCTTGTCACAAGTGTAAAATACAAGAAATCACAACATTCTACTTACACACAAAGGAAATACAAGCATACACACACACACACCTCACTCTCACACTCAAAGATAAAATACAAGAATGCACAAAGTCTAAGAGTAAAAAGAGTTCTTCCATTCATAAGAGGATATATACAAGGAGCTGAACGTGAACCAAAAAATCTCCCTTTCCCAAGAATGAGCTTCTATATTTATACTCTAAGCTCTCTTCCCCATGTGCTCCTTTGACTAGTCAAAAAGGAAGCATGTATCTAACTACCATATCTTACGATATCTTGGCAAATATTCCCCAAATCTCAAGGAAGTAGAGGTGTGGAAATTTGTACGTGTGTTTTTAGGTTTTTCTCATGTATTTGCAAAAACGAGGATTATTTGCAATGTTGCAAGCCTTAGTCTTGGATAATTATCAAAAAAGGTCTAAGAGGGTGTTCTCATGTGCAAGACTCCAATATACATAGAAAGGGTATATTTATGAGCAAAAGAGGGTTCCTATGCACAAGAGAAGATGTGTCCACACCCTATAAACCAACGATATGTATATTGTATATGTATCTGTATATGTATCTGTATATGTATGTGTATATGCATGTGTATATGTATGTGTATATGTATATGTATGTGTATGTATCTGTATGTATGTGTATATATATGTGTATATATATATATGTGTACATATATGTGTATATGCATGTGTATATGTATGTGTATATGTATGTGTATATGTATGTGTATATGTATGTGTATATATATATGTATATGTATATGTATATGTATATGTATATGTATATGTATATGTATATGTATATGTATATGTATATGTATATGTATATGTATATGTATATGTATATGTATATGTATATGTATATGTATATGAATATGTATATGTATATGTATATGTATATGTATATGTATATGCCTATGGATATACATATGTATATGTATATATGTATATGTATATGTATATGTATATGTATATGTATATGTATATGTATATGTATATGTATATGCCTATGGATATGTATATGTATATGGATATGTATAAGTGTATGTATGTGTATATGTATATGTATATGTATATGCCTATGGATATACATATGTATATGTATATATGTATATGTATATGTATATGTATATGTATATGTATATGTATATGTATATGTATATGTATATGCCTATGGATATGTATATGTATATGGATATGTATAAGTGTATGTATGTGTATACGTGTATGTATGCATATGTATGTATACATATACATATGCATATACATATGTATATGCCTATGTATATGTATATGTATATGCCTATGTATATATATATGGATATGTATATGGATATGTATAAGTGTATGTATATGTATATGTGTATGTATATGTATGTGTATGTATATGTGTATGTATATGTATATGTGTATGTATATGTATATGCATATGTGTATGTATATGTATATGCATATGTGTATGTGTATGTATATGCATGTGTGTATGTGTATGTGTATGTATATGCTTGTGTGTATGTATATGCATACATGTATGTATATGCATATGCATATGTATATGTATATGTGTATGTATAAGTGTATGTATATGTATATGTATATGTGTATGTATATGTATATGTATATGTATATGTGTATGTATATGTATATGTGTATGTATATGTATATGTATATGCATATGTGTATGTGTATGTATATGCATGTGTGTATGTATATGCATATGTATATGTATATATATGCATATGTATATGTATATGTGTATGCATATGTATATGTATATGTGTATGCATATGTATATGTATATGTGTATGTATGTGTATGTGTCTGTGTACATGTATGTGTATGCGTATGCGTATGGGTATGAGTATGGGTATGAGTATGCATATGGGTATGCGTATACGTATGGGTATGCGTATGCATATGGGTATGGGTATGCGTATGCGTATGCGTATGGGTATGCGTATGGGTATGCGTATGCGTATGGGTATGGTTATGCATATGAGTATGCGTATGGGTATTCGTATGCGTATTCGTATGTGTATGCATATGGGTATGCGTATGCATATGCATATGCGTATGGGTATACATATGCATATGCATATGGGTATGCATATGCATATGTGTATGCGTATTCGTATGGGTATGTGTATGTCTATGGGTATGCGTATGCGTATGCGTATGCGTATGCGTATGCATATGCGTATGCGTATGCGTATGCGTATGCGTATGCGTATGCGTATGCGTATGCGTATGCGTATGCGTATGCGTATGCGTATGCGTATGCATATGCGTATGCGTATGCGTATGCATATGCGTATGCGTATGCGTATGCATATGCGTATGCGTATGCGTATGCATATGCGTATGCGTATGCATATGCGTATGCGTATGCGTATGCGTATGCGTATGGGTATGCGTATGCGTATGCATATGGGTATGCGTATGTGTATGCCTATGGGTATGCGTATGCGTATGCATATGGGTATGTGTATGCGTATGCATATGGGTATGTGTATGCATATGCATATGTGTATGGGTATGCGTATGCGTATGTGTATGGGTATGCGTATGTGTATGCGTATGGGTATGCATA
>MU260109.1:345000-392500 GCA_020310875.1 Ceratopteris richardii
GCTTAAGTAGAACAAAGATATGGAGAAAAAGCGTTTTTGCTTTATAGAAAATGTTGGAGGAGGGATTTGGCAAAGCAAAGTTGAGTTTGGTCCTCGCTCTCTAGGCATGTGGTATTATTACAGAAAAGGATGCAAGTTCAGCCAATCAAGCCTAGATTGCTAACACTGGCTGCATGAGCTTAAGGTGCTATCTCAGGAATTATGGTGGGAAACACCCTTGTGGGCATGTATGGAAAGTGCAAATTTATTGCAGAATCAGAGTATACATTTTGCTCTATGTCATGAAATGATCTGGTATAATGCAATGCAGTGCTTTCCAACATATGTTGATGTATTCAAAGTTGTGAAGACATTAGAGCTTTACTGCAAGATGCAAAAGGAGAAAGTTGATGCTCAACTGCTAACGTTTGTCATATTGCTTCAAGCATGCAGTGCATTTGCTAAGCAGGAGAATTATCCTACTATTAATAAGCATTATGTTAAGCTAATTGTGCCAGAGATCACAAATGCATTCGAGGCAGATGTTGGTGCAAATGATCAAGCCTACACATCTGGCTTAGAAGACAATGTGTGCAACTATCACTTGATGATGCATGTGAACCTTAGCTTGTAATCACTTGGTCATTTACCATTGTAAAAGAATAAAACTTGGAAGAATCTTGTAAAGGCTTATATCTCGTGGAGTTAGGAGGAATATTGGTTATGAATTAAGAATGAGAGGTTTCACTTCTTTCACTGATAAATTGAACAAGAATAATTATCCAGCATGGTCCTTGAGGATGAAGGCCTATCTACAAGGAAGGAGTCTCTATGGATACAAATCAAGCAATGAGGAGATGCCCATATTCAGGAGCAAAGATCAACCTACAAGAGAGGAGCAAGAAAGACTCAACTCATGGTGTGCCAAAGATGCTTTAGCCAGGTCATATCTACTTAACTCTATCTCTGACTTCCTTCTTCCTCATATTAGGAATTGCAAAACTTCCCAAGAGACTTGGGATACTGTATCTTCATATTTTTCCTCTAATACAATGTTGGTGCAGGACAATCAACAGTCGATGATTTGTTAAAGTTTTGAAGTCAAAGAATAAATCAAATATCAAAGTTTGAGTCTTGGAGATGAGTGCATGGTTAGAAAATGAAGACTTGTGTATACATGTACATTAAGCTTGTAATTAGTTCGCTTATGCCTTTGTAATGGTGACAAGTTTGTACATATATGCCTATATATATTAGTATAGAGTTGAGACATATATGAGAGAAGAGATATAGAACAAGAATAGATGAGTAGAAGAAGAAAATGTGTGATGAATGTATGAGATTCATCAACCAGATGTTTTCCATGAGAATAGAAGAAAACTTCTGAAATCTGTGTCGTGAGCTTTTCTCCATCTCTTCTTCTATGCTTGATCATTTTAGAAATCCTTTTGTAGATGTCTAAGCCCATAGTTAATGCATCTATGGTCAAGATGTGAGAGTCTAATTGTAAACAGGCTTAGAGAATTTTAAGTAGGAACATTTACATGTGTAAATGTGAAGAAGTGAAGGCAGGAACATGTGCAATCTCGGTGGTCAATGTTTGGATCAGATCTCCCTCGATAGAGTAAAGCTTTGAGCAAGTAAGCACTCATTCTTTAAGTTGAATAATAAGCTACTTGTGGCTAAAAGCATTTGAATAAATGGGGTCTAGCTTGCTAGAACTATGCATTAGAAGTTGCATGTGTGAAAGTTGACTACAAAGAAGAATAGTTTCAGACATAGGTACATTGTTTGGAGGAAATCTCAAGATCTGCTGATTCTTTTGAAGACATTTAACTTGGAGAAGGTGTGAAAACTTTAGGAGTTACCTTCTGTAAAGTTTCATTGAAAACTTTACACATTTGATCAGTGAACGAGTGAATTAAGTGCAATAGACTTTTTTGTGTGATGAGTTTCTTCACAATTGACTCAACTCTTGACAGTTTGACAATAGAATTCCAAATTTGGTTGTGGTTATGAGTTATTCTTGATATAGAGGCACTCGAACATCAAGGATAACTTGTTCTTTTAGAGATTAATCATCTCCATCATACAAGACCTAGGAAAAATCAATTGTGGGTGGAGTTTGCTACTCAAAAGAAGCAACCTAAGTAGAATGTTTCAGAGTTTGTGACTAAGGTAAAAGATGTAGCTGATCAATTGGCAAGCATAGGAGAGGAGATTGAAGATGAGCAAATAGTGAGACAGATAATCAATGGCATCAAGGCAGATGATAAGTGTGAAAGATACTGGATCTTTATATGGATATGCAAATCCCTGATCTAACCACTCTCATGGGGCAATTCTTCACCCATGAGGCCAAGCTCAACAAAAATGGAGAACCATCAAGAGTTAACAACTCTTATGCCCTCTATATAGAGAAACGAAAGTCTAAGGATAAAGGAAAGAGTAAAAAATTTGAAGATGAAGGTGCTACTTCTCAAGCTAACTATGTAGGGAGAGGTAGGAATCCAAGAGGAAGGGGCAGAGGAGGTAAGCAAGGTAGGGTGAGACCTTTCAACTCTTCCCCATGCAATATATGTGGACTGTCTAATCACACAACATATGAGTGCTATAGGAACTTCAAGAAACAGAGAGGAAGAGGATTTCAAAGAGGTGGCTACTCACAATCAAGAGGAAGGTTAAACCATAATCAAGGATACAACCATGGATACAACAGCAATTATCAAGGAGGATACAAATCAAGAAAAGAATTCAACAACTATACAAAGGATCAAGAGGATTCTCTTCTCATTATGAATATGATCTCAAAACAAGGTATGAATTATGAGCACCTCTTCTATATTGACTCAGGTTGCTCAAACCATGTAGCAGGCAATGTAGCTCTCCTTTCTGATCTTGAAGAGCCCAAGGAAAGCACCAAGTGCAGACAGGAGAGGATACCAAGCATTCAGTTGTCAAGGGAGGAAATGTCAAAACTTCTTATGGGAATAGGAATCTGTTGAGCAGAGTTCTTTATGTACCTACTATCACAAAGAATTTGATGAGTGTTGGATAGATAGTGGAAAAGGGTTTGCATGTTAGGTTCAATAAATTTGGAGCCTTTGTGGAGGACCCCCAACATGGATTCAGGAGAATTGCAAAGGGAGAGAAAACAGGTACATTGTTTACATTTTTTTGAGCTTGAAGACACTAGAAACATTGCACTTTATAATTATAAGGATCAAACCTTGTCTGAGTTAGAGATATGGCACAAAAGATTAGGACACATTGGTGAGAGAACATTGAAGCAGATATGTAGAGATCAATGTGTACTTGGGATACCTAATGTATCCAAGCAAAACATGATCTATAAATGTGGTGCATGTTAGTTTGGTAAATCACACAAGTTAGCCTTTAAAAAAAAGGCTATATGCATGAGGATTATTTGGAACTTTTCCACACACATGTGTGGGGACCAAGCAAGGACCCTTCAATTTCAGGCTCAAGGTACTATGTGTCATTTATTGATGATTTCAGTAGGTGGACTATCTTGTATTTCATGAAACATAAGGATGAAGTGTTCAGTTGTTTCAAGAAGTATCTTGCACTTGTGGAAAATCAAACAGGAAAAAGGTTAAAAAGGATAAGGTCAGATGGAGGAGGTGAGTACTTCTCAAATGAGTTTGATGCATTTTTGCAGGATAGAGGTATCAAAAGGGATATCACTACTAGATATACTCTTGAGCAAAATGGAGTAGCAAAGAGGAGGAACTCATAGGGTATGATATAAATAAAAAAGGATACAAGTTTTATAATCCATCCAACAAAGGATTTATGCTCAGTAGAGATGTTGTGTTTGAGGAGAATGATTCTTGGTTTGAAAGTGAATGCAGGAAGGTCAAATTGCCATATGACTTGGAAGAAGAATTTCCAAGCCTCACAAAGGAGGAGCCAAACACAATTGAACACATCAAATCAGATGATGAGGACACCATCAACTTGGAAGAGTTTAAAGCATGGAAATCAAAATTCAAGGTCAAGATGAAGAGGTTGGAGGACATACCTGAGTCATCCAACCAAGCCTTAAGGAGATCACAAAGAGAGAGTAAGAACCCAATCAGATATGGGTATGATACTTCATTAGTCACTAAGCATTCTATTTATCTTTCTAAGGATTCATCAATTGAAGAACCTTCTTCATATGAAGAAGCAAGTACCAAAGCAAAATGGAAGGAGGCTATGAATGAAGAAATAAAAGTACTCCAAGAGAATGACACTTGGGAGCTAGTACCCAAGAAAGCATCAATGAAGGTAATTGGTTCTAGATGGATTTACAAAATCAAAAGGAACTCAGATGGATCCATAAACAGGTACAAAGCTAGGCTTGTGGCTAAGGGTTTTGCACAAACCCAAGGAGTAGATTATGAAGAAACCTTTTCATGTGTGGCTAAGATGCCAACCATCAAAGTATTGGTAAGAGTAGCTGCATCTAGAAATTGGAATATGTATCAACTACCTGTGAAAAATGCTTTTCTCAATGGGTGGATTTCAGAGGAGGTTTACATGGCTCAACCTCTTGGCTATGAAGATCCAAAAAAGGTAAATCATGTATGCAAATTGAAGAAATTTCTTTATGGTTTGAAGAAGGCACCTAGGGCATGGAACCATAGGTTAACGACCTATCTTCAAGACCAAGGATTCATGATGAGCAAGGCAGATTCTTCTCTGTTTGTCAAGAGGAGTAATTCAAAAATGATATATTTATGTGTATATGTGGATGACATTATTCTTACAGGTAGTGATGCCAATGGCATCAAACAAATAAAAAACCAGATGATGCAAGAGTTTAAGATCAGTGACCTAGAGTTTCTCAAATATTTTCTTGGACTTGAGTTAGTATATACTAACTCTGGAATCTACATCACTCAAAGGAAATATGTGTAGGACATGTTGAAGAAGTTCCACTTGGAGGATGCAAAAGTAGCTAGCACCCCTATGGAGGTAAATCATAAATTGAGTGCTCATGAAGGTGATTTTCTTGAAGACATTTCAGGTTATCAAAGCATAGTTGGAAGTCTAAACTATGCAACATTAACAAGAATTGACATATCTTATGGAGTAAGTGTTCGGAGTGAATTCATGCATAAACCTAGAGCATCTCACTTGGAAGCTGCTAAAAGAATTTTGAAGTACCTCAAAGGTACTCAAAATCAAGGTCTTTACTTCCCATACACATCAGATTTGGACATAAAGTTGTACTTAGATGCAGATTGGGCAGGATGTAAGGTACTTTTGGCTATTTATCTTTTGCAGGTGGTAAACCCATCTCATGGTCTTCTAAGAAGCAACCAACTGTTGCTCTATCTTCAATAGAGGTTGAATACAGGGGACTAGCAAATGCTACACAAGAAGCTATTTGGATTAGATTGCTCTACTCAGATTTGGGACCTCACACTCATTCAGCAATGATATTTGGTGATAACACTAGTTCTTTGCATCTTGCAGCCAATCCCATTTATCATGCAAGAACCAAGCACATAGAAGTGCAGTATCACTATGTTAGAGAGAAACTCTTGGGCAAAGAGATTCAACTAGCATATGTATCTACAAATATGCAGTGTGTTGCAAAGCACTTGATGGTACTAAGCTTTGCAGGTTTAAAACCATGATTGGATTACAGGATATTCAAGAAGATTGTTGAAGCAATGCAAGCCAAGATGTTTGGCTTGAGGGGGAGCTATTGGTGCAAATGATCAAGCCTACACATTTGACTTAGAAGACAATGTGTGCAACTATCACTTGATGATGCATGTGAACCTTAGCTTGTAATCACTTGGTCATTTACCATTGTAAAAGATTAAATCTTGGAAGAATCTTGTAAAGGCTTGTATCTCGTGGAGTTAGGGGGAATATTGGTTATGAATTAAGGATGAGAGAATAAATCCTAAATTATTGGAGTCACTTTTAGTTGGAGCCAAGTTTGAATTCAAATTCAAACTTAGAAGAAAACTCTTATAAAAATTATTTGTAAATCTCACGGAGGTGTGGCCTCATTTCAGAGCTCTCTCCTTGATCATTTGTAGAAGCTAAGTGGCTCACACCATAGCTCACTCAGTCCATCATCATTGAGCATCACTACAATGCCAATGATCTTGTGCAATCATGTCATATAATACATATAGCTCATTGAGCATCTCTGTCTACTTCTCTGCTATGACTACTCAGGACATTCAACTTTCTCTGGTCATATCTCAGTGAATACTCAACCATTTTTCATAATCTTTGGCTTGTTGAACCAACTTGAAGTCTAGTTTGTGCTATCAAAATCTCAAGGTATTTGGTTTAGCCATCTGGGAGAAATTGTCTTCGAAGTGCTCATTAGTCATCTGCTGGTTAGTCCCTAAAAAATTAGGGGTAAGCTTTGGATTGCTAAACTTATTTCTCAGAGGATAGTTTATCATTTTAGATGATTTCACTTGCAATCATTAGATATCTAAGCTAATTGATTTCCCTCAAAAAGAATTTCATCAATTGTCACTGTACTATGAGCTCTGAGCAAAAGAACCAACAGGTGTATGGATTAAAATAGCAAGTTTTTCAACACTAGCTATTCATGAAGTAGTCTATTTTGATTCAATTGTTTCAAGCATCAACTCCAAAGTACATAGGTACTTTCTTGGTGTCATTTGCAAGAAAAAAGGGTCTAATATATAACTTTGAAGTTTATTAGGGTAGGTACAAAGTAGTTTTAGCAGTACCACCTCACTTCCTTGAGGTATCCATCCATCTCTCCCAACAACAGATGCCCATAGAAGATACCTGGAGATAGACACTATTGTTGGCTCATCACTTTTGGATGTTTATTGCATATGTGGAAATATCCAAGAGGTAGAGGATATCTTCAATGAATTGTCACACCGCAATGTTGCCATGATTTCTTCAAAAGTTGCCTTTCAAAAAGTCGTGATTTTTACCGAATCATAAGTCAACTTAAAAATTCACGATTTGATGATAATAAAAAAGTTGTGATTTTTTGAGAGTCAGAGAACTAGAAAATCGTCATTTTTTCACAATTGGAAATCCAAAAAAACACGATTTTGCCACAATTGGAGAACTAGAAAATTGCAATTTTCTCACAATTGGAGAACCAAAAAATCATGATTTTTTAAGTGATTTTAGGTGGGAACAACGGAATCGCGATATTCAAAGAATTTTGAATTTTCCAAAAAGTCGTGATTTTTTTCCAAAAAGTTACAATTTTTTGAGAATTTTGGAGAGAACTTCGAAATCAAGCACCAAGACTTGTGTGCCATGCAGGGGGTCATGAAAACCATAGAAACTCACATACATAAACATTTTGTCTCCCTCGTTCACACAGCCACGGATGAAAAATGAGTGAAAATAGTGATTATATAGTCAAAAACAAAAAGTTAATTTTGCGAAGATGAAGATGGAAGAGGATCATGACGATGATGGTGATGATGAGGGTGGAGAAAAAGAAATAAGAAAGTTAATAGAAAATGACTATTTTTCACCTTCCAACATTGCAAATCTATAATCTTACCATCACAATGCTCGTCCTCAAGCAACACTCCCTAGAAACAACACCAAAATTTGGTGTAGCCCAAGCATGAGCACCAGCTCCTTTACTTGTCAATCCATGGAGATTTGAGGAGGATACAAAGATCATGAGCAATATCGGTGAGCAAATGTGAGTGACAAGCACATACATGCACGCACACACACATGCACACAAGGTAAGATAACAAAGATAGGAACAATGGAAACTTTGATCTTAATAACTTGATTACACTCTTCAAGAAGCTCTCTCTCTAACTTGCTAACCCAAAAAATACTAACTTCCAAAATGAGTTATCTAGCTCTTTTTATAGTTTTTTGACTAGTTTTGTCCTTATCCATACTTATTGGTTGGCCTAGTTAAAAATTAGGTTCCAAGTCTTGTTTGAGGGCTAAAAAATTATGAGAATTGATACGTAGGTACTTATAATACTCCACAAGCCTGAGGAATCTTAGACTTGAACAAAATGGAGTTGCAAAAATATGAAATGATATTTACAATGGTTTCCAGTGATCAAACTCATTATTTTTATAGCGTATTCTTCTAAAAACTTGACACATACTCTTAAGAGCTCCCTACATGCTCTGTCTTCTTGTGTGTCCACTTCTTTGACACGTACTCACACCTTGTGCTTCACCTTGAGTGCCAAAAGTTACTTTTTGGTAAAAGATTATTAAATTTTTGATAATTTGGTCAGATTTGATGGTCTTTTTGTAAATTCTAAGAGAAATCAAGCAAAGAGAGTGTGTTCATGACTCTTATAAGGGGCCCAAGTGTCAAAAACAAGGTATTAAGAGATCCTTGTAGGAAAGAGAGAGCATCAAAGCAAGTGAATAGAGGTTGGGAGACTATAAACCTCCTTGTCGGTTCTAGCCTAGGCTAAGACACATAGTTCTAGAATTAGGACTTAGGGTTATGATAAGAATCCTCAAAGACCAAGAAAATCTAAAGGGAACAACTTCAAGATTGATTAATAACTCATAAGCAAAACAAAGCACTAAGGATAAAAGAACATAATTAGACAATTTGACATTCAAATTGAGTAATGCAAGAATTCTTGACAATGGTACAATAAGACAAGTTCTTGACAAAGTAACTAACCAAATAAGTGATTGATAATTGAAAAAACATCAACATGTGAGTACAAAAAGAGAGAGTAAAAGGATTTGGGTTAAATACATGAACCTTAGATAAGGTAAACACCTTGGCAAAGTGGATCGATAAAGCCTAAGATCACATGAAGCTAGTGTGAATCACGTAGCCATCTTGTGGTCCAAGCAAGTTGGTAACCACCCATCTAGTGAAAACCAAGAGATAAGTGAGATAGAAAGTTGCTATAGCATGGAGAGACCTATTCCTAGTACTTGAGAGCCTATCTAGAAGTACCAGAAGGGCCCTATGAAACACAATTAGAATATATCCAAACCAACTGATTTAGGTGCTTGCATCTATGAAGATGGTTTGAGGAGATTTGTGGTCCAATTAAGAAACCCTCAAGAACCTTATGGGTTTCATCCTGTAGTTAAACTTGAGAATGGGTCATATATAGACAAGCATGGAACTATGTGCATTGTTCCTAATCACTCTGATAGAATTGACGACTTGGAGAATGTTCTTCTAGAGTCAAAAATTAGGTATTTTGATTAGGATGATCAAGAGGAGGTACCAACCACTCCTAGGAAGAATGTTTTGTTGAAGACAATAGTATCCCCAACCAAGATACCATAGGATAATGCAACCATGGAGCTTTATGCTAACGAAGCTATAGAGGAGGCTTTTGGGAAATTTAGGTCAGACAAATCCTAAACTAAGAAGGAGTTTCTGGTGCATGAGTTCAAAAACCCAGATAATCGATGGAAGGCAACCTATTTGAGTCATGATTCAAACGGAATGTACATAATCTCTAACTATAGTAAACACACTCATCTTTGGCAAGGCCAAAAGGCCTTATCTCTACACTAATCTTTAGCCCACATAAACAAGATAGTGCACAATATGCTAACTCCTTGAGATTTCAGAGAGAAGACAAGAGAAGCCCTATATGTAAGCTTCATACAAAACCTAGGCAGAGGTAAATCAGAGTAAGGAACAAGCATACAAAAGAGAAGAGGTCATAGATCACCTAGAAAGGATGGTGATTTTCCTCTACTTAATCAAAGAGAACACTCAACGACATTGAGAACCTTGCAAACACCGTGAAGAATTACTTCAATGGCACAAAAGATCCTTATAATCACATGGTCAAATTCAAGCAGGTGTTGACAATGGAGAAAGTAGAGGACTTGTTCGCTCAATATGAGGCTTTTGGGTTAACCTTGAAAGGTACAACCCTAGCATGGTTTCAACCATTGCATTGATACAACTATGAAGACATCTCATAGTTGATGGAAGCTCTCAACACTGAGTTCTCTAAGAGTGGAATCAGTCACAACAATTCATCCTTGATCCAATCTTAAACAGACCCCCAAAGTGATGTTAAGGCTAGCAAGATGTAGATTCCGGCAATACATAGAGAGATGACCAGTCCTAAAGCTACTTACACAAGCTAAACAAGTGTCTTTGTTTTTAGATGGTCACTTGAGTAGAAAAATACGATCGTATGTATACAAAACCTATACTAGAGTGTGAGAATGTGCATAGACATAGAACCTAGGGAAAGAGCTAGAACTGTCAAAACTCTATAAAGGCTTGGAAAGCTCCGCTAGTGCACACCAAAACCCTCTTCACAAGTTGAGGAACTTGCCAAGTTAGCGGCACAAAAGCTAGATAGTGATTATTTTATAATTTTGCCAAGTTAAAAAATTATAAAATAATCACTATCAAGTGTTGCTATACATGCAATGGTGATCACATGGAAGATGCTTGTCCTATGCAAACCTATAAAGCCTTAGTCCTAAGCTCATACTATTGCACAATAGAGAGGTATTAGTCTCAACTTAGGACATAACCAATGCGAGATTAGCAATCACCACCCCTTGCCAATGTAATATCAGTCAAGTATGCAACTATATAAGGAAACCTAGATAGGGATTTGGTATCAATTTATCCATTAATCACAAAGAGTGATCCAAACATGAGTAGTTTTGACTCTTCACATGGCAAGAATGCCCCCACCTATTACGCAAAGTCTCCAAAACATTTTGAGTCTTATAAATATGAGATCCCACCACACAACTATAGTTGGGAACCTGATTATGCAAATGTCATGTATGATAATCCCAACCCTAGACCCTAGATGAGACGAATGAGACCACAAGATCCTGGAGGATCTTGTTCTATATGCAAAGGAGATCATTTCATATGTGAATGTCCACATCCCCCACCTCCAAGTTAGCCATACTATCTTTTGTGCCCAAGAAGAATGGCAAATTGTGTGTGTATTAACTTCAAGAAAGTTAATGTTGCCACCATAGGATATAGTTATTTGCTTCCTATCACTGAACATATATTGGAATGTGTAGTGGGCAAGGAATTCTACAACTTCCTTGATGGATTTTTGGGTTACAACCAAGTAGCCATCGCCCATGAAGACCAACATAAGACAAATTTTTCCACAAAATGGCGTATCTTTGCATTTCATGTGTTGTCATTTGGGCTCACCAATGTGCTTGCAACTTTCCAATGCCTCATGTTTCATGTCGTTAAGGAGTTCATGCATAAGAATCTAGAGGTCTATGTGGATGATTTATGTGCTCATTCCCACACATAACAAAATCATATCCCATAAATCAAACATATATTCAAGAAATGCAAAGAATACCAAGTGTGCTTAACTACAGAAAAGTGTGTATTCATGGTTTGACAGGGCAAAATCTTAGGTAAGATCGTGTAAAAAAAATGGAATGTCAATGGATGAGGATAAATTGAGAGCCATAGTAGAGTTACCAAGGGCTTGGATAGTGAAGGAAGAACAAGCATTCATGGGCCATTGTGGATGTTATCAATGATTCATCCACATGTATGCAATCATTGATAGACCTTTGTACAACCTTCTAGCAATTTTTGAATGGAATGATGAGTGCAAAAATTAATGTGTAGAGCTAAAACAACATTTATGCTCAACCTTGATTTTAACAACATGAATGGAACAAGATTTTTCATGTCCATGTAGATGCATGCTAGCACAACCTATTGATGAAGGAAATATAGATCTATCCATAAATATGCAAGTAGATAGTTGAACACAATAGAAAGGAACAATACCACAACTGAATGTGAAGGATTAGGTATGGTCTATGCAATGAAGAAATTTTGGCATTATCTGCTTCCCAATAAGTTCTATTTCTTTACATACCATCAATTCTTACCACTATTGGTGAATAAACCTTGCAATATTGACAGATTAGTAAGATGGTTTCTCTTGCTAATGCAATAAGATTTCGAAGTAGTTGGTTCCTTTAGTAGACTTCTTAAAAACAGTAACTTTTCCTAAAGAGATGACTCTAGCTCGACAAAGAAGTCTGGAGTAGAAAGCACAAGACTATGCATTAATTGCCAAGAGTTTGTACAAATGTGGAAGAGATGGATATATGAGATTATGTGACCATGAGAGGGATTATTTGAGAATATTAGAAACTATACACAATGGTGTTGCAAGTGGACACTTGGACCTGAACATGTAATTAAAGCCATTTTGTTTTCATGTTTTTGGTGGCCCACACTTCACATGGATGCACATACCTATGTGAAACATTGTGACGTGCCATAGAGATCAATATCCAATATGAAAAGATAAGATGCCTCTAAGGCCCATGATGGGACAATGCGCATTCTCCAAGTGGGGTATAGTTTTTGTAGGACCCATTGATCCCCCTACCAAAAACTCTCATGTTGAGTTCATCATAGTCGCCACATATTATATCACCAAGTGGGTAGAGGTGATAGCTACATGTAAGAATGATGCACACACCATGAATAAATTCTTATTTGAGAATGCCTTCACAAGGTATGGACTTCCAATAGAGATGGTTCGCGATAGAGGAACACATTTCTTGAATGAAGTGATTGAATATATATTACAAGATTTCATGGTGATTCATATGAAATCAATACCTTATCATCCTCAAGAAAATGGACACGGAGATAGTACACAAGATCCTATGTGATGCATTGACAAAACTCATAGATAACAAATGCTCTGACTAGGGCAAATAGTTACATCATGTTGTTTGGGCATATCGAGTGGCCTATAAAGTGGTGCTCAATGCAACTCCCTTTTAGATGATATTTTTCCAAAATGCAATGCTGATTCAAACTCTATAAGTAGCAGAGAACTATGAATGGACATGACATGAGATCTCGGAGAAAGTGTATCAATTAGAAAAGCTTCAAGAAACCAAATTCAAAGTTTTCACAAGAATTTATGCTACCAAAGGACACAAAAAGGAATGCTATGAAAATCATATTAAAGAAAAAGGAAGGAGATTCATCCTAGTCTACACACTCAAGCAACATGCCAATAAATTACAAAAGCAAGGATATGGACCATTTATTATGAATCATACATCAAAAAGTGGCACAGTAAGCTTAGCTATCCTATAAAGAATGCTCAAGGCACAAATGAGAAAAGAAGAATAAAAAAGGATTCAAGAAGAGGCAAGACAAGAATCTCCCAAAGAATCATGAAGAAGAAATTGTTGCAAAGTCAAGCCAATGAACAAGTTCGCTGAGAAGAATATCTAGATCCTAGCCCTATTTTCTGTTGGAGTTAGACGTCTGCGGAAGCACGCGAACAACACAAGGAAGAAGAAGAAGCTTGGAGCACAACACACAATACTGAATGTATTACTAGAGAATGTACAAAGATAAGTAGCCCATTAGGGCAATAGGCGTATATACAAGCCGGGGGAAAAAAACCTCCTAAAGAGGGAAAAAAGTGCCCCGGCGGTCCTAGTGTGTTCACACACATCACTACATAAATATATCAACAAATCCCCCCTGGGAGTGATGCGGTGAACAAGGAGCTGGCACTCATGTATAAGGAAGTGCCAAGCTATGTGGAAATCACTCCACAAAAGGAAGTAAGCCCAAAGCTTTGCGGAAAGCTTCAAACTTCTCCCTAGGCAGAGCCTTTGTGAAAAGGTCTGCTATGTTCTCCTGCGTAGGCACATATGCCAAGCTGATCTCCCCAGCAGAGGACCTCTCCCTGACATAATGATAATGCACCTCAATATGCTTCGTGCGAGCATGGAACACAGGGTTCCTAGCAACTGCCAATGCGCTCTGACTGTTAGTGAAGATGGTGGTGGCAGAAGACTGGCCAACACCCAAATCAGCCATAAGGCATCTTAGCCACACACACTCAACAGTCGCTGTGAAAGCTGCCCTATACTCAGCCTCACAACTGGAAGTGGCCATAGTAGGCTGCTTCTTGCTCAACCAAGATATACATGAGCTACCAAACATGAAGCAAAAACCACTCGTGGACACACGAGTGTCATAGCAACCAGCCCAATCTGAGTCAAAAAAAGCATGCAAATCTGGCGTTAGTGATCCCCCCTTGGGATAAAACAACCCAAGTAGCTGAGTACCACTCAAGTAGCGAAATATGCGCTTAACCGCCTTCCAATGCGTGACTCCTGGGCAATGCATAAACCTGCTCAACTGTGAGACAGCAAACTGAATATCTGGCCGAGTAATGCATAAGTAAATCAAACATCCAACAACCTGCTGATAGAGAACAGCATCAAATGCATCTCCAGCATCATGAAGACTCAATCGTAAACCTGTCTCCATAGGAGTGGCAATAGGCTTACAGTCTTCAAGGCCAAAACGTTGCAATAATGTGTCAATATATTTCGTTTGACACAAAGCCATTCCACCATCAACTTGCATAAACTGAATGCCCAAATAGTGATGCAAATGCCCCAAATCAGACATCTCAAATGAGGCATGCAAATCAGCCTTGAAATCAGCAATATGCTTCTCAATAGGACCAGTGAGCAGCATGTCCTCAACATAGACAACAATGATCAGAAGCACATCATTAGCACGCTTAACATATAAGGTGCTTTTAGTTGGACTGTTCTCAAAACCATGTGCAACCAGATAGGCATGTATCTTCTCATACCAAGCACGTGGTGCTTGCTTTAAACCATATAATGCCTTCTTTAACCTGCACACCTGGTTTTCATGCCCTTTCTGCACAAATCCACCGGGCTGAAAAACATACACTTCTTCATGCAAGTCACCATTCAGAAATGTTGTTTTAATGTCCAACTAATATACATTCCAACCATGATGGGCTACAAGTGCACAAATGCTCCGAACAGTAGTCATACGGCATGTAGGTGCAAAGGTCTCATCAAAATCAATGCCTCTTTCCTGCGCATAACCCTTTGCAACAAGCCTAGCCTTATACCTGTCAACTGTACCATCAGGTTTACGCTTCAGCTTGTATACCCACTTAGTGCCAATGGCCTTCTTGCCAGGAGGCAAGTCACATAAAGACAATGTACCATTCTTCATTATAGCATCATATTCACATTGCATAGCAGCCATCCAATTTTCTGAATTTTGTGCTTCATCAAAAGAAACAGGCTCATTCTCATCACAGAGACTAGACGTAGCCATAGCATAGCAATTTGATGCAAAGGAGGCACTATGAGAGCCTGAACGAGTACGATATGACAAAGGTGCATCTAATTTGCTGTCACGCAATGTCTGCACCAGCCATTTTGGCATAGTTTTTGCCTGCTCAATATCAGCTCTCTCATCCACAAGTGCATCATGTAAATCTGCATCAGAAATGGAATGATCTACATCATCATATGAAACCTGCAAAGGCTGAGAAGTTGCCTCATTAGGACCAGCACTAGACTGTCCACCTGTAAAAAGAGGCATCAAAGTATCATACATGTCTTTGGAGCTAACAGATGTCTCCTTGGTACATGAAAGCAATGGCTGAATAGCATCTTCCACAAAAACAACATCACGGCTAACTAGAATGCGTTTAGTCTGTGGATCATACAGACGATAGCCTTTACTTTCAGAACTGTACCCAACAAAAATACATTTTACTGCCTTATCATCCAATTTTCTGCGATGTTGTTCAGGCACTAATGCATATGCCAAACAACCAAAAACACGCAGATGAGCAATAGATGGCTTGCGGTCATGCCAAGCCTCGTATGGAGTGATAGACTACAACGCTTTAGTGGGACACTTGTTAAGTACATATGCTGCACACATGACAGCTTCAAGCCAGAAACTATGTGGTAAAGCCTGACTCTTGACCATACACCTCGCCATCTCCATGAGTGACCTGTTCTTCCGTTCAGCAACTCCATTCTGTTGAGGTGTATACGGCACTGTACACTGGTGTTTTATCCCACGTTCAACCAGAAATGCATTAAAATCAGAAGACATATATTCCCCCCCTCGATCAGAACGGAGGGTGCCCATTTTACATGCTGCAGATTTTCAACCAAAACCAAAAACTGTTTGAAGCACAAAAACACTTTCGACTTTGCCTTCAATGGATATACCCATGCATGCCTAGAAAAATCATCAATGAAAGTCACAAAGTAAAGATAGTTTCCAAAAGAAGGTGTCTGCATAGGACCACAGACATCACTATGTACAAGATGCAATTTCTGCGTAGCCCGAACTGAACCATCTTTTGGAAAGGAGTAACACTGCATTTTGCCCAAAATATAGCCTTCACATACATGTTTTCCAGGTGCCTCAAGCTTGGGCAAAGAAGACACCATATCAGATTTCTGCAGGTGTAGCAAACTAGCAAAATTCAGATGACCAAAGCGTGCATGCCAAAGCTTTGCATCTGACATAGCCTGAGAATCATGAACTGCACATGTCGAATCATTCACAGATCTTTCATAGTCTATGAGCTTATACAGCCCACGACATAAAATGCCAGAAGCAATAATAATATCGCCATTTGACAGATCATGAACTGTACATCTGTCATCAACAAATTTCACAACCAAGCCAATCTTGGCTAATGCAGAAACTGATAACAGATATCTTCTTGATCCCTGGCACAAATAAAGCATCTGACAAGGTGAAAGAACTACCATCAGCAGTAGTCAGAATAATCTTACCAACTTTCATTACAGGATAAGAGGAGTTGTTGGTGCATGTGACAGTATTCCCTGTAGGGGCAGGCTCGAGTGAAGAGAAGAAACTGCGCTGCGAGGTAATATGTTTGGTCGCCCCACTGTCAAAGTACCAAACATCTGAGTCCATTGCAGACATGCACTGCTCATGAGAAGATGGGTCAAAACTGCAAACAGTAGTAAACGCCCATTCTTCTTCCTGCACAAGATTAGCATACTCTGTTTTTGGTGTAGAGGCTTTTGCAACAACCATTCCAACCTCCTTTTTCTTTGCCTCTTTTGCAGCCAGCTTTGGACAGTTCTTTATGATATGATCATTCCCTTTACAGTACTTGCAAAACAATTTCTGCTTTTCTGATTTCTTCTCATCTTTATCCTGGTTCTTCGAATGTGCAGCATTTGCAGATTTCTGCTTACTAGTAGAATAGCTCCATTTTCCTTTTTGGTGATACTTCAATAGCAATGATTGATGTTTGCTAAGTTGTTTTGGCAATTATTTCTTCCTCCACTGGGATCAAAAGTGAATGTGTGAAGCTAAGCCCATAAAGATCCACAAGTCATGGTGATGACTATGTATATACATCCAATTTTGCGAGATCAACAAATTGAGGAGTGGGAAGTGTGACTGGAATTTCCATACGAGAGTAGGATCCTATTTCAATACTTGACACATCACTTGTAGATTGATGAGTTGATCATTCCTCAACCATCCATGTTGTGGTTTCTTCTTTTGTAGCCAAATGGCTGATTGGTTGCTTCTTTGGAGAGTGGGATGTGGATTACCCTTCTCAAATCCTTTGATATGGAGCTAAAAATTGTTTTGCAAAGGGTTGATTGTGCCCTTCTCATAGGTTCTACTTTTCTCTCCATTTCCCTTCTAGTTATTTGTCGTGTAAATGTTACTAATAGAGTTTGAGTTTGGGCCCTTAGCATGGCCTCTTCTTGTATCTTGTGGGTTACCTCTATTGCTTCTTCAATGGTCATGTCAAGTCTTGTTCTGCAAGTTTTTCTTGTTTTCATTTGTATAGGTTGTCTTATTAGCACTAGAAAACTAGTGTTTTTTATCATCCCTTCTTCTTGAACCTTTATTACTTCATCCTACACACTTATTGATGTTATTGGAGTGTCAAATGGTGTCAATTCATAAGAAGAATTTTTTTAAAGTGCAATCCTTGTGCTACTTTCTCTGTAGAGTGATATCAAGATCTTCTATGCACATGTTATAGTTCGTCTTCCTCAAGTGTTAACTCTTCATCTTCATCAGATCAAGCTTCATGTTGGCTTCTTGATCTCAAAAATCTAGGGAAGCAGGACTCTTTGCTTATCTCTATGTGCATATTCTTCCTTTGCTCTTGTTCAGTTCTTACAGATGTACATCTGAGATTGGTCAATAGAGCAATCAATGCCTTGCATTGTCTCATAGTTAGTGAGGGAGACAAATTACAATCTTTTGCTAAAATAATATGAA
This sequence comes from Ceratopteris richardii, assembly GCA_020310875.1. Classification (NCBI taxonomy): domain Eukaryota; kingdom Viridiplantae; phylum Streptophyta; class Polypodiopsida; order Polypodiales; family Pteridaceae; genus Ceratopteris; species Ceratopteris richardii. The sequence continues at coordinate 363,086 of MU260109.1, forward strand.
TAACTTTGGTAAAGGTATGGTGTTCCGAAAATAGTTTTTTTCTTCAACCATCTCAAGATAGCCAACTCAATTAGCTTAAATATCCATGCATTGATATCCACTATCATATTTAATATGATCACATTCATGAGTCTATGACGAATGCATTTGTGTGGTATCATGTTTCTCTTGACTGGAAAGAAAAAATGTTGGTGGATTAGTCTTAGGGTGAGTTTTGATTCCTTGCCATTCAAGTCTATAAATGTCTCCTTACCTTTGGAATTTCCTCCGATAGTCACATACACATTACTTATGTTCTTCAATCCCCTTTAGATGCATAAAACTTCTCTTATTGGCTCCACACTGAGATATATCATGACCTTTTCACTTTGAAAATTTATGACCACAAATCCCATTTATTTTTTTCATGCTTGTGTCTTGTGGGAAGTTACCATTTCTACTACTCAACTCAAATTAGGATGGACAATGAGTAGTCAAAGTTAATCCTTGCACCCAAGTAGATTACAAGTATTTATTAGGTCAGGTGTCATTTATTTTTCTCCAAATTCCACTAACATAAAGTGTAATTTACATCGATGTCCATAAAATCCTTGTTGAAACATAAAAAAGTGTTTCCCTATCTCATTAGATGGCTGTTTCCTTTCAATCAATGGCCACATGGATATGCCACTAGTCCAACTAGTAGATCAAGAAGAGTGATAAGTGGAGACTCATTTGGAAAGTTAGGCTTGATTTCAAAATAGTCTATGTCCATGACCACATGCCCTCCTCGGGAGGTCGTGGCTTCTTGTGTCAATTGTGCAGGTCATGTTTGTTGTGTAGGTTGAGTTCCTCCTCCTCTGCCACTACTGGAAGCCATTTCTTTGTATCATGCTTTGTGAGTGTTAGCTACACAAGTATAATTTAGATAAAAAGAACAAAGAACGATTATGTGGTGATCAGTGAGTGTGACATTTGATTGCTTAAGACTCCTTGGGAACATGAGGACATGGGAACATTTGAAAAGTTTCAAGGCATCATAAATAAATGGGATGTTAAGTGATATGTTTAGTCCATGTGTTTATTCAAGACTTAGCATGTTGGTGCTTCTGTTTGGAAAACCCACATACAACAAACAAGTAGTAAAAAAAAGGATCAATCAAATGCAAAAAAAAGTTGTATCATATACAAGACTCATAGATTAGATATGTACATTGCTTGCTCAGGGAATTTTTATGGATTTTTGTCAATTGTGATGATAGTTAACAATGATGTGATTTGTGAGCTTTTGGCAATATTGAAAATATTGCAATTCTATTCTATTTCCATGTAGTGGGTCCTTACCAAATGCACAACTTTATGTCGGATGGTCTCCCCACATTGGTAACATCTTATGAGTGGTTGCACACTTTGAGGTGCATTTTGGTATACTTGGTTGCCTGATGGATAATGACTTCCCAACTTCTAAACTACCATGTCAACAATCTCATTAATAGAGAGTAGGTGCAATCCACTACTTGTAGAAGAATCTGACTTTGTATGTACTTGTAGAAGCTTTAAGCCTTTGGTTAGATTGTCTTCCAAGTCTACAAACTCCTTCAAGCATGCATGTAGTGTTTGCCATCATTTTACAAAGAATGGAAATCCATCCAAGAAGAGGGAAATCTGCTTTCTTGGAAAGGAAGTTCTCTAACTAGACATCTATCTACATATTGCTTGAATATGAAAGCAACAAACCTCACACTCTCATGAATATCTTGTTTCAATTTATGAATAAAAGAAGAGGTTTCATGTCCAATCCCTTGCTTTGAAAAACCACCAATGAACTCACCTAGAAGATGCCCAATATCTCTAAATGTATGTCTATACAATGGTTGGAACAAAGTCAATGCAATTTCTATTAGTATGAGCCTAAAAGCTTCATATTGCATGAAAAAAACATTCTGTTGCTCTACTCATAGCACTTGCTTAAATTGTGCCACATTATCATAAGGATCGATAGTCCCATCATAACAATTTTTTATGCACTTGGGAACTTGAGAAGGTTAGAGACTTCTACCTCGATTTTGTGGTCTTGCAGGTGGAAATGGGAATACATTTTGTTGCATGGCTTGTGAATCAGGAGGTCTCTACCCACTTGGAGGTCTAAATTGAGGACTAGGTTTTCCTCCTCCTAAACCAACCATTTGTTACTTCTGACATTACTAGGAATGTGGGATTGCTTCTCGTCCAATTTCTTTTCTTTTGAGAGTCTCCACTAGGTCTCTGGTTTCTCTTGACTCTTTTGTTCCTACTTCTTTGAAAAGAAGACAGGTTGTCCTACATATGTATGTTTGGCTTTCTTCTCCTAAAAAACTTTCCAATACTCCTATCATTTCCTAATTATGTCGGTTATCAAAAGCTCATTCTTGGGATGCTTCATTTCTTAAAATATGATTGAGCTAGGTATTGCTTCACAAAGATATCCATAAGTCCACAAAGCAAGGTGCATCCCCATAAATAGGAAGAAAGTCAATCAAGATGGACTTTTGACAAGGACCAGTGAATAAGTCCTCAACATTGGCCCAATTCACCATCTCTAACTCTCTGATTTCATTGGTACAACTTAACTGGTATTGTCACACACCATGTACATGGTGGCTTGTTTATCAAGATAGTGACCATCTATGAACTTAACAACCACCTTCTTCCAAGGAATAAATCCTCTAGAAGACCCTAATCATATGAAATTGTGATTTAGTCCATCCAGGTAGACCACTACTCCATGAGCATTGGTACAAATGAATTCCAAATTTATACAATACTCGCTCTCAATTCTTGATATGAACTCTTCAGTCAAAGGTTACCCTCGCGTGTTGCTTGAGCATGCCATGACCTAGGCATTTGAATCACACTCTCCTTTGAAGAGAGGTGACTTGTAGATTTAACTCTTTTCCCTAGTGTTTGACTTGATCTTAAGTGCATGTCTCACATCGTTTGGAATTTATTAGGGCTTTTAGTGCCCAAATTTCATTTCTATTGAATCAAGTGTCCAAATTAAGTGTTTTTCATTCCTTTAGCTACACAATGACAAAAGATGAAGAGCTAAATCGTTCATTGGTGACTCGAAGTCCTTGGGAGGTGTGTAGTAGATATATATATATATATATATATATGTGTGTGTGTGTGTGTGTATGTATATACACACATACACATCATTTTGCCTTTTTTGCAAAAGAGAGAGTTCTTACCTCAAGGATGATGTGTACTAAGTTTCGTGTGAAATGGTTTACCACATAAGGTGCAAATGTTGATATATTTAGGTAGTGATGTGTGTGAACACTCTAGGACTGCCGGGGCACTTTTTTCCCTCTTTAGGAGGTTTTTTTCCCCCGGCTTGTATATACGCCTATTGCCCTAATGGGCTACTTATCTTTGTACATTCTCTAGTAATACATTCAGTCTTGTGTGTTGTGCTCCAAGCTTCTTCTTCTTCCTTGTGCTGTTCGCGTGCTTCCGCAAACGTCTAACTCCAACAATTGGTATCAGAGCAGGTCGTCGCTTCTTCTAGGGCGCCGTCGACACTCCTCCGTTTGCAGTCTCAGATTCGCACAAAATTTGGTGAGCATACTCAGGGTGTTTCCGAGATCAAAACAGCTTTGCTATGTGGTGCCAAAATCGCGATCTGAGCTCGTTTCGGCCTCCGAACGCACTATCGCAGCGCTTGTGCAGGCTATTTCGTCCTTTTGTGCCAAAGGTATATACCAGTTTCTGTTCGCCAGTTTAAGCGTCTCGAAGTCTGCTACAGGTCTAGCAGAACTTGTTTGGGCAGTTCCGTTCAACTTTTTTAGATACAGTCAATTTTATGCATCAAGGTATTTTAGTCACCGGCCATAGTTGAAAGCAGTGATGTATTCCATATGTTGGCTGTTGAGGATAAGTTGGATGGTACCAACTACCCATTATGGGCTTATATGATGCGACATGTACTGGTTGCAAAAGGATTGTGGAACATTGTGCAGGGTGTTGAAAGACGTCCTGTTACACCTGTAACGACAGGTACTGCAAATACAGGTGTTGGAGCTGATGAAGATGGTGTCGAAGATGATATTCTGCAGATTCCTGTTCGTGCTGCTGTTTCTGTTGCACCTACTGCAGAGCAGATTCGTTGGGATGGCAGAGATGCCCAGGCACATGCATTGATAGCTTTGTCTATCAAACGTGACATTATTCCTCACATTCGCTCTTGTAGGACAACAAAGGATGCTTGGGATACACTTACCACTTTGTACCAGGCTAGGAATGAGGCTCGTGTTGCTTACCTCCGAAAACAGTTGGAGAGTGAGCACATGCATGAAGGTGATTCTATGGACAGTTTTCTTACAAAGATCAAAGACCTGAAGGAACAATTGATTTCTGCTGATGAGGTTATACCAGATAGATCACTTGTGCAGACCGTTTTGAATGGTCTTACTGATTCATATCAGAGTTTTGCCTCTACTCTTCGGTTGATGATGAAAGGCAATCCGAATGCCTTGTCATTTGAGGAATTAGTCTCTGTTCTATTGCAGGAAGATCAGTCCAGGCAGAACAGGTCCATTATGCGTGTTGCAGATCAAGCTTTCCTGGCTAGTCAGAAGGGCAAAGGAAAATGGAGCTCTTCTACTAGTAAGCAGAAATCTGCAAATGCTGCACATTCAAAGAACCAAGACAAAGATGAGAAAAAATCAGAAAAGCAGAAATTGTTTTGTAAGTACTGTAAAGGCAATGATCATATCATAAAGAACTGTCCAAAACTGGCTGCTAAAGAGGCAAAGAAGAAAGAGGCTGGAATGGTTGTTGCAGAGGCCTCTACACCAAAAACAGAGTCTGCAAATCTTGTGCAGGAAGAAGAATGGGCGTTTACTACTGTCTGCAGTTTTGACCCATCTTCTCCTGATCAGTGCATGTCTGTAGTAGACTCAGATGTTTGGTACTTTGACAGTGGGGCGACCAAACATATTAACTCGCAGCGCAGTTTCTTCTCTTCACTCGAGCCTGCCCCTACAGGGGATACTGTCACATGCGCTAATAACTCCTCTTATCCTGTTATGGGAGTTGGTAAGATCATTCTGACTACTGCTGATGGTAGTTCTTTCACTTTGTCAGATGCTTTATTTGTGCCAGGGATCAAAAAGAATCTGTTATCAGTTTCTGCATTAGCCAAGATTGGCTTGGTTGTGAAATTTGTTGATGACAGGTGTACAGTCCATGATCTCTCAAATGGTGATGTGATTATTGCTTCTGGCATTTTATGTCGTGGGCTGTATAAGCTCATAGACTATGAAAGATCTGTGAATGATTCGGCATGTGCAGTTCATGATTCTCAGGCTATGTCAGATGCAAAGCTTTGGCATGCACGCTTTGGTCATCTGAATTTTGCTAGTTTGTTACGCCTGCAGAAATATGAAATGGTGTCCTCTTTGCCCAAACTTGAGGCACCTGGAAAACATGTTTGTGAAGGCTGTATTTTGGGCAAAATGCAGCGTTCTTCCTTTCCAAAAGATGGTTCAGTTCGGGCTACGCAGAAATTGCAGCTTGTACATAGTGATGTATGTGGTCCTATGCAGACACCCTCTTTTGGAAATTACCTTTACTTCGTGACTTTCATTGATGATTTTTTCAGGCATGCATGGGTATATCCACTCAAAGCAAAGTCCGAAGTGTTCATGTGCTTCAAACAGTTTTTGGTTTTGGCTGAAAATCTATCAGCATGTAAAATGGGCACCCTCCGTTTTGATCGAGGGGGGGAATATATGTCTTTAGATTTTAATGCATTTCTGGCTGAACGTGGGATAAAACACCAGTGTACAGTGCCGTATACACCTCAACAGAATGGAGTTGCTGAACGGAAGAACAGGTCTCTCATGGAGATGGCGAGGTGTATGGTCAAGAGTCAGGCTTTACCTCATAGTTTCTGGCTTGAGGCTGTCATGTATGCAACATATGTACTGAACAGGTGTCCCACTAAAGCGTTGCAGTCTATCACTCCATATGAGGCTTGGCATGACCGCAAGCCATCTGTTGCTCATCTGCGTGTTTTTGGTTGTTTGGCATATGCATTAGTGCCTGAACAACATCGCAGAAAATTGGATGATAAGGCAGTAAAATGTATTTTTGTTGGGTACAGTTCTGAAAGTAAAAGCTATCGTCTGTATCATCCACAGACTAAACGCATTCTGGTTAGCCGTGATGTTGTCTTTGTGGAAGATGCTATTCAGCCATTGCTTTCATGTACTAAGGAGACATTTGTTAGCTCCAAAGACATGTATGATACTTTGATGCCTCTTTTTACAGGTGGACAGCCTAGTGCTGGTCCTAATGAGGCAACTTCTCAGCCTTTGCAGGTTTCATATGATGATGCAGATCATTCCATTTCTAATGCAGATTTACATGATGCACTTGTGGATGAGAGAGCTGATATTGAGCAGGCAAAAACTATGCCAAAATGGCTGGTGCAGACTTTGCGTGACAGCAAATTAGATGCACCTTTGTCATATCATACTCGTTCAGGCTCTCATAGTGCCTCCTTTGCATCAGATTGCTATGCTATGGCTGCATCTAGTCTCTGTGATGAGAATGAGCCTCTTTCTTTTGATGAAGCACAAAATTCAAAAAATTGGATGGCTGCTATGCAATCTGAATATGATGCTATAATGAAGAATGGTACATGGTCTTTATGTGACTTGCCTCCTGGCAAGAAGGCCATTGGCACTAAGTGGGTATACAAGCTGAAGCGTAAACCTGATGGTACAGTTGACAGGTATAAGGCTAGGCTTGTTGCAAAGGGTTATGCGCAGGAAAGAGGCATTGATTTTGATGAGACCTTTGCACCTACATGCCGTATGACTACTGTTCAGAGCATTTGTGCACTTGCAGCCCATCATGGTTGGAATGTACATCAGTTGGACATTAAAACAACATTTCTGAATGGTGACTTGCATGAAGAAGTGTATGTTTTTCAGCCCCGTGGCTTTGTGCAGAAAGGGCATGAAAACCAGGTGTGCAGGTTAAAGAAGGCGTTATATGGTTTAAAGCAAGCACCACGTGCTTGGTATGAGAAGATACATGCCTATCTGATTGCACATGGTTTTGAGAACAGTCCAACTGAAAGCACCTTATATGTTAAGCGTGCTAATGATGTGCTTCTGATCATTGTTGTCTATGTTGATGACATGCTGCTCACTGGTCCTATTGAGACACATATTGCTGATTTTAAGGCTGATTTGCATGCCTCATTTGAGATGTCTGATTTGGGGCATTTGCATCACTATTTGGGCATTCAGTTTATGCACGTTGATGGTGGAATGGCTTTGTGTCAAACGAAATATATTGACACATTATTGCAGTGTTTTGGCCTTGAAGACTGTAAGCCTATTGCCACTCCTATGGAGACAGGTTTACGATTGAGTCTTCATGATGCTGGAGATGCATTTGATGCTGTTCTCTATCAGCAGGCTGTTGGATGCTTGATTTACTTATGCATTACTCGGCCAGATATTCAGTTTGCTGTCTCACAGATGAGCAGGTTTATGCATTGCCCAGGAGTCACGCATTGGAAAGCGGTTAAGCGCATCTTTCGCTACTTGAGTAATACTCGGCTACTTGGGTTGTTTTATCCCAAGGGGGGATCACTACCGCCAGATTTGCATGCTTTTTCTGACTCAGATTGGGCTGGTTGCTATGACACTCGTGTGTCCACCAGTGGTTTTTGCTTCATGCTTGGTAGCTCATGTATATCTTGGTTGAGCAAGAAGCAGCCTACTGTGGCCACTTCCAGTTGTGAGGCTGAGTATAGGGCAGCTTTCACAGCGACTGTTGAGTGTGTGTGGCTCAGACGCCTTATGGCTGGTTTGGGTGTTGGCCAATCTTCTGCCACCACCATCTTCACTGACAGTCAGAGCGCATTGGCAGTTGCGAGGAACCCTGTGTTCCATGCTCGCACTAAGCACATTGAGGTGCATTATCACTATGTCAGGGAGAGGTTCTCTGCTGGGGAGATCAGCTTGGCATATGTGCCCACGCAGGAGAACATTGCAAACCTTTTTACGAAGGCTCTGCCTAGGGAGAAGTTTGAAGCTTTTCGCAAAGCTTTGGGCTTACTTCCTTTTGTGGAGTGATTTCCACATAGCTTGGCACTTCCTTATACATGAGTGCCAGCTCCTTGTTCACCGCATCACTCCTAGGGGGGATTTGTTGATATATTTAGGTAGTGATGTGTGTGAACACTCTAGGACTGCTGGGGCACTTTTTTCCCTCTTTAGGAGGTTTTTTTCCCCCGGCTTGTATATACGCCTATTGCCCTAATGGGCTACTTATCTTTGTACATTCTCTAGTAATACATTCAGTCTTGTGTGTTGTGCTCCAAGCTTCTTCTTCTTCCTTGTGCTGTTTGCGTGCTTCCGTAGACGTCTAACTGCAACAGCAAAAAGAGTTTGAAAGTATATTCTCACTCCTCTCTCTACTACAACTCTCTCTCTTACACTTTCTCATGCAGATGAGAGCCAATTCCAACTAGAAGAACATAAAAGAGGCCCTTTTTACCTGATTTTTTGCTACTTGGAGCACTATTTAACCTTATTTTGCTTTCCAAAGCACACTAACTCTTTGTAAGCATCAGATGTTTGTAAGGTAACCCATAGTGCAAAAAGAAGAAGAAACCCTCAAAGGTACATGAATAAATATAATACAAGAGATTTTCAAACCTAAATATATTTGCTAGTTCCCCCTAGACATAAGGGAAGTAATCCACATCATGGCTCACATGAATGAAGCCCTACTGAATGGAAGAACTAACAAGGAAGAAGATTAGAAGTAGATCGAACATTTATAATGTGAAGTAGTTATTCTAAAGATGCCGCAAAATACACTTATGAGCGATGTATAAGAATTGCATCCAATTGCACTACAACATATAAGGGGCATACCGACGCTGCCTATACCGACGGTCACTCTCGACATTGGTATAAAGGTTGGAAAAGTCCACTTGAAGATACTGACGATCAAGTGACCATCGGTATGACCATTTAAAACGGATTGTCGGGGTGTGTCGCGACCGTCGATATAAGCATCGGTGCACCGATATGGGCATCGGTATGAGTGTCGGTATGAGCGTCAGTAATTTACTTATCGACGCCCATACCGAGGCCGTGTTTTAAACATACCATGAACCCGCGAGCAAAACTGAACATTTTTACGCGTGTTTGAGTACTGGTTGTCTTTTGTCGAACTTGCGCACGTGAACCGAATTGCGACCTTCATTGTCTTGTGCACACACACACACACACAGATCTCTCTCTCTACACACACACACACACACACACTCTCTCTCTCTGTTTAGATCTCACATCTTGGTAAGTGGTGCACGTACTCTTAGCCTTTGTCTTTTTCTATGCTTTAGGTCTTATAATTTGTCTTCTCTTTGATTTTGCAGAAGTTCTTTGACGTCGATTCTTTGGAATTCAACGTTAGACGACATACATTACGCTTTGACTACAACGATCCAAAAGAGGGACATACTTGTAAGTGATTGTTTTATTCTCTATTGATAGAGAGAGAAACAGAGAGAGAAAGAGAGAGAGAGATGAGAGAGAGATAGAGAGATAGAGAGAGAGTGAAAGATAAAGAGAGATGAAAGAGTGGAAGATAGAGATAGGAAGATAGAGCATACATACACACACATCTACACATCTAGACATTCATACATATACACATACATGTACACACATGCATGCTTACATACACACACATATACACACATGCATGCTTACATACACACACATATACACACATGCATGCATGCACACACATACAAATATATACACATGCATACATACACACACATGCATACACACATACATACACACACATATATACACATATGCATACATACACATACACACACATGCATACACACACATATATATACATACACACATATATACACATGCATGCATACATGCACACACATATACACACATGCATGCATACACACATATACATATATACACACATGCATACATACACACACATGCATACACACATACATACACACACACATATACACATATGCAACACATATACACACATGCATGCATACATACACACACATACATATATACACACATGCATGCATACATACACACCCATACACACATGCATACATACACACACATGTACACACATCCATACATACACACACACATGTACACACATGCATACATACACACACATATGTACACACATGCATACATACACACATATACACACATGCATGCATACCTCACACACACATACACACACATACATACACACATGCATGCACACACACACACATGAATGCATACACACACATGCATACATACACACACATATGCATATACTCACACATGCATACCTAGACACACATACACATATACAAACATGCATACATTCACACACACACACACATACATATACACATGCACACATATACACACACATAAGTTAGTGTTTTAATTAAATATATAAAATTTTGATTTTAAAGTTTTTTTTTTACATCAAATATATAAAAATAGGACTAGGGTTTTTAGGCTATTTACACATACATCAAAAACTAATTTTATAAATGGTTCTTCATACATCCTTCGAAAGACAACCTTTTAGGGCTATAGGGAGCACAAACTGTAAAAACTTGTGCCAATCATGAGACTTGAGCCCTCCAAGATCGTCGTTTCGTGTGAAAGCAGTCTTTAGACACCTCATGCATCAAATAGCTGTTTGAAACTATGAAATTGTTTTCTTCACTTGTTGCTCTTCCATCCTGCGAAGCACCCAAGGAGCTCTTGGTAATGATAATGTTCCGTTGGGCTTAGTAATTGCCCACAACTCTTGCATACGACCTCACTCTTCTAAGTCCTCCCTTTGTGCGTTTTTGGAATGGTTCAAATTAATAGCCATATATGAACCATTTTGTAAAAGCATCATATATGACATGGTTTGCCACACTCTTGTACATGCTTCATTTATGAAATATATAACTCTTTTTGTACATGGTTCATGATTCATTCTGATTATCTCTTTTGTGTTCAATAATATTCTGTTTTATGAAATCATATTTCGGTTGACATTAAAGTACACATCACATGTACTCAGTTTTTTTGGGGCAGAGTGTATTGTCTTTTGCTAAGCAACATCATGGTAGTGTTGCTGTAGCAAAAGACAACACACTCTGCCCAAAATTTGTTTTGCAGATATGGTCGTAAGTATAAGCATCGGTGTACCCAGTAATGCCATCGGAATAAGCGTCGGTACACCGAATGAGTGCTGGTATACGCGATAGTGTACCTAGCAGAGGCGTCGATATGGGCGTCGATATTATCGACGTTTATACCGCTGCCTATACTAACACCCATACCGATGCCTATACCGGTGCTTTAATACTGATGCGCATACTAATACCTACACTGACGTCGGGGCAAAAAAATATGCGTTCATTTCCCTCGGTAAAAATCTCGATATACGATCGATCTGTTGTAGTGTTGGCATTGAGAAAGATGAGATGATAAGGAAGCTACAAATGGAATTGAGCCACATCAAAATTTAACACTCAATCGTTGATAGTCGCACATAAGATTTCAAGAAAACAATAAGAAATCTAATGTAAATCAATAACAAATTCTGGGAATACAATAACAACCTTCTAACTTTGGATCCACTAGTGCCATCATAACTACATCCCCTTGGACAACCCATCCATGAAGAGGTAACATAAGCAAGCACTCAATTGCAGGAAAAGAATGAAGCAAAGAATGCTACTATCAATAATATATGGGCTTAAGTTCCATACCTACAACAACACTATGATACAATGAGCAAAGCATTTGAAGAATAGAATCCCTAGATGCGTTGTCAGGGATGACAACATCTAGGAAGGGGGGAGTATTGTGCATGGAAATATTGGTAAGAGATCAAAGGAACTAAAGAAAGTCAAAGCGCTAATCACAAGCAAGAGGAGGCACAATACGTGTCCAAATATCATTTCTTCTAAACTATCTCAATAGGTTAGACTAACATTTTTGGAGTGTCCCTTTTCATACCAACATGGTTGTTCTTCTTAAAAACAGTGTTTGGAAGCTACTAGAACTAGTTTAACTAGTTTATTTAGGAAAGTAATCTACCAAAAGCTTTGCAATTATATTGGTTACATCCCTTATCATGGTTACTATCCTGTGGAGCAATGATTGGGGAATAGAGATACACAAAGTTTTCTTATCTCAATCTTTTCTTAGGTGTTCACATAGAATATGAGAAGTCACCATCTCGGAATTTTCATAATGATGGCCAATCAAGGAATCAATGCCAAACAAAATGAGGTAATGAGTTTGAAAATTGCACATGCCTTGCTAATGCACAATATAAAACTCTTAAGGCAAGTAGATAGAAAACAAAAAGACAACTTCCTAAAGATGCACGAGGAAATGTAGCAAAGAAAGATGAAGTATGATGCCTTAGAAAGGAAGATGCAGAATATCAAGTAGCCTAATGAAGGCTTTGATGGAAGACAACCAAAAGTTGCAAACTCACATGTCTTATAATTAATAAGCCCGTCCCAAATTAGCTATAGCCATTACAGCTAGCCAACTCAGAGGAGCTGGTTGAAGTACAAACGAGGCTCAAATAAGAGAACACTACCAAGGATACATTAATTATTGCACTACAAATTCAATTAAAAAAATTTCAAGATCAACCATCAACAAGTTAGACCCTCACTACAACTACAACTCATGATGTAGAGGTTCAAGCATAGATATTTCAAGATTTTGAGCAAGAAACGTATGAAGATACAATCGCACTTTCTCCAAAGAATCTAAAGATGATATACCATAACTCAAAATATTAGTAGAAGAGGCAAAGACAATAGTAGGAGAAGGCTATGTTATAGAACTAGCAATGAGTGACCAAGGTCAGGAAATACCATATCAGCTCATATAAAACTTATGTGCACAATTTGAACATGCTATAATTGATTCAGACCTGCTCTCTATGGTATTTGGACAAGAAGTAAATACTATGGTATTTGGGCAAGAAGTAAATAAGGTCTATCACCTTTACCCACCACCATATGTAGTAGAAGAACAAAAAATATATGAACTTCTCGAGATGGACGACTCCCTACAATTACCACATGAGTCAATACAAGGATATTGAAGGTACACCACTAATTTACATCCACAATGGCGTGTAATGTTCTTATAAGAAAACCTTGCACTCCAAGGAATTTTTAACTGAGCACCACCACATGTATAGTACAATCCAACCTATTGCCCTCTTTGTTGATGCAGAACATGGATTGCATATGATATTACCATATTAAAACAATAAGCACATAATCACCCTTTTCTTAGTAGGCCTCTAGATGAATACCAAGCGACTTGGATATCTTTTTTGAGGAACCTCCTTTACCTTGCTTGCAAAATGTTAAGGAAAATATTTATTAAGATGTAGACTTGTTTCAAAATGTTCAACGGGACAATAAACACAACATCTCAATCATCAAGGATTCTGACAAACCTATGGTATATGATCTAAGGGAGTCTCCTAACATACAAACTTTGATGGCTTTTTTTGATAGGCTAAAATATATACCAAGCATTTACCGACGAATTTTGAAGAGAACTTATAGAAAAAAGAAATCACACTGAAAAATCGATGGAAAAAAGAAATCACACTGAAAAATCAATGATCACTATAATTTTGACTATAATTCGAAGTGTGAATCGGAAAGATTTGAGGAACGCCCTCAGCATTATATATAAAAAAAAGAAATCCCTTCGTGGGGGTTTGGAATCCTGCCCCACTCCTTCTTTGTTGAGAACAAAATACTCGCATTCGCATAAACACCGGCCAACGCGGACGCGGGCAAATTTGCTGGACCCATTTCGAAGGTCGTGCCGTCTGATCGTCGTCGCCAACCAACGCCGTCCTTGGTCACGAAGGAGTGATTAACACAGGGAGAGCGAGAAAGGAGGCGGAAATCGAGAATGGGGATTACTTTTGCCAAGCTTTTTCAGCGGCTGGTAGCCAAAAAGGAAATGCGCATTTTGATGGTCGGCCTTGACGCTGCAGGCAAGACTACCATACTCTACAAGCTCAAACTTGGCGAGATTGTCACTACCATTCCCACCATTGGTAAGAACATGATCCAAGAAAGAATGAAGTATGATTTCCTATGATGGCTTGTGTTCCTGCCAATAGGCATATAAGTAACCACGACGAGCTTTTTCGTGTTCGCCCCCCCCCCCCCCCTTTCCCGGCAACACACGCACACGTCCAAAAAGAAAGTTCAACACGAAAGGGGAAAGGAAGTTATGACGATCCCTTCAAGCTTGATGAGATACTATTGCTTGGATTCATCCAAGAAGGAGATGCGTACACATTGCTCCTTATTTGCTTAAGTCTTCTCCTTACCTTGTCGGAGAGAGAGAGGATAATGCCACACGAGGAAGTACTTATTGTTGACACTGGTTTCGAAAGTATTTTCTCGAGGGACTCCTGTGTACTGGCCATCTTGCTAAGACTGCTTTGAAGTGCAACGAAACCGGTTACTATTTGAATTCGGGTTTTCGATGATTCATGAATTTTCCCATCGTCTACATTCTCTAATATGTACTCGTACTTTGCTCTTTTCCGTAATGATTTCCATCAAAATTAAATTGGGCGCCTGTATTTAATCACATATTCCATCCAGTCGTAAAGATTTTGGCTGTAAATATCTATATGCTTAGAAAGCTGCTTTGCTTGTCATGCCTTCCTTGGACTCATAAAGCTTCCGATACTTCTCCGAATCAATTTTCTTATGGACCATCCGTGAATTGAAGTTTAACCTGACCAATTTATTATTGTCAGTTTGTAGGATTTACCTGTGAATTGCGAAAAGAATGTTGTTAGCTGCAGTCCGGAAACTATTCAAGTTTTTGCATTAAATCTTTGTGTTATTGTTGAATAGAAGATTGTTGGACTCTGCTTCTGGATCGTGTGCATTGAGCCTTTTCTTGAAGCGGATAGACTGAAACAGAGCTTTAACTTAAAAAAAATTAACCTCAGTGTCATAATTGCATGTTTGTATGAATACCCTGGGAAATCACAATTTTATGAGTTGTGTGAACTATCTGTTTAATTCTGCAGGTTTCAATGTAGAAACTGTGGAATATAAAAACATAAACTTCACGGTATGGGATGTTGGAGGTCAGGACAAGGTCAGCATGATCTCATTTATTTTCTTGCTTATTTATTATGTTAAACTGAAAATACATATAGGGACAGGTAATGGTCAGATAGCGGCCTTTTATTCTGAGGCTTAGAGATGAGTTGGGCTAGCAAAATGTGGAAGGCTGTAACAAAATAGTAAAGTTGAAATGGAAAAACTCTCCAACAAAGTTTCTATTCTATCATTGGTTCTTAACTGGTTCAATCATAGGCACTCCTGTAATTTATCTGATATACCATGTCTTCTTTGCCTAATACAGCGGTATTTTTTTCCTTCAAATAAGTACAGAGGGTTGCTTTATTTTCTCATCTATGTCTTTATAGGAATCTGAAGGATCTGAAATGAGCTTCCTGTGTCACTTTGTTTCTCTATCAGCTTTGCCAAGTGGTTGGATTTTGTATCATCTTACTGGAAATCATAGCAGTGGTCATTAAAGACCTAATATGATGCATGGGTAGATAGTTGCAACTTATGATGGCGAAGACAATAAGCAAAAAAATGGATTGTATGGATACTTCTGGGATCTTTTTATTTTTTATGGCATTCATCGCACTGATAAAACAGGGTCATCTAATGCCTATCCTGCAATAGTAGAAGCTTATAAACCTTTGAGATGATACTTTTACATGTGGCGAAACGATAAAAGAGGGCCTGCCATGGTGAAACTCATTCTGGCTACAGCCATTCAACTTTGTAATTACTCACTTTCTGCTGAAATATGGTGTAGTGCAGCTTGTTACAATTCTGGCTGTAATGTACGGATCAATTTTCTGTCCTTCGTTCAATAGCTTATAATATATTAATGGTAAATATTGTTTAATAGATGAAGATATGTGAAAATCAAAAACTCCCTATCAGTGTTGTTATATTTCGGTAGTGATGTGTGTGAACACACTTAGGACCGTCGGGGCACTTTTTCTCTCTTTAGGAGGTTTTTTTCCTTGGCTTGTATATATGAATATAACCCTAACCGGTCACTCATCTTTTGTACATTCACTTGATAATACATTTTGTATTGTGTTATGCTCCAAGCTTCTTCTTCTTTCTTGTGTTGTTCGTTTGCTTCTGCATACCTCAACAACTGGTATCTTAGCAAGCAAGCCCTTTATCTAGGGCATTGTCGACACCCCTTCGGTCACAATCTCAAAATCACACGAAAATTGGTGAGCATACTTGGGGCGATTAGGAGTTCAAAATAGCTCGGCATTGTGGCATCAAAATTTTGATCTTAGCTTGTTTCAGCCTCCGGATGCACTATCGCAGCAACTCTGCACGTAATTTTGTCCTTTTGTGCCAAACATATATATAGGTTTTGGTTCTCCAATACAAGTGCCTAGAAATTCGCTATAGGTTTAGCATAGCTCAACAAGGTGTATCTGTTCAACTTTTTGAGATACAATCAACTTTTTTGCATCAGGGTATTTAGCAAAGTGACATGGGGACGTGTCCCTGGGTCCTAGGGATGTAGTCCACGATCAATTTGAAGTGGGGATGCCATATGGGGACGGGGGACATCTCGGTTGCCCGTTGCATAACATGACAACGTCCCGGAGACGGAAATCGGTTATAGGGCAAAACGGGGACGACAACGAATCGATTCAGGTTTTGGAGGGAAAAAAATTTGAAGTTTAAATTCGAATTTAGCCTCCAATTTTTAAATTTAGCATTTGTGCCTTCTTTTTGGGGAGTTCTAAACTTCTAGAATGTTCTTTTGGGCCATACACAAGCATAAATACCGCTCACTTAAGCTCTTAAGCCACAAGCTTACTTAGAGCCTTCATTGCAATCATCTTGTGTGTGTGAAGGCTTGAGCAGCTGAGCTATCTTCACCCTTGCATATTCAAGGGCGGAGCTCTATCTTTCCAACCCTCTCTTCACCCTTCTCTTTCTTGCTCCTCTCCTTATAGCATTCTCTTCCCCTATGGCTTCTTCATCGCAAACAAGTGGGTCAAACACCAAGAGGAGGCATGCTACAAACAAATGGACATGGTGGGAAGAGGTGGAATCTTTCGTATCCGCCGGAGAAGATGGTGGTGCAAGACCATGGAGTTGCAAGCTATGTGGCTACAAGAGAACTGGTGGAGCAAACAAGGCGCATGCGCACTTACTTCATGAGCGTGGACATGAAGTAAGAGTTTGTCCCGCAATCACTTCGGAGAAGAAGCAAGAATTACTCAACAAACTTGCTATTAGTGATGCTCAAGCTCATGCTCGGTGTGCTTCCCAAGCTCCTATCTACCCGGCATCGTTTGTGAGGTCTTCTATGCCATCCTCTTCAAGAGCAGCATCTTCATCGGCTCCGGTTCGTGCTCCTACTCCTACTCCTACTCCTACTCCTACTCCTACTCCTACTCCTACTCCTACTCCTACTCCTACTCCTACTCCTACTCCTACTCCTACTCCTACTCCTACTCCTACTCCTACTCCTACTCCTACTTCCACTCCTCATCCTACTCCTAGTTCTTCTACACCATCGGGAATGCCCTATGTGTGTCCATCACGTCAACAAACACTATGAAAATTGGAATCCCATATTGAAGGAGGAGGTGGACACTGAATTCCACTCTTTTTTTACCATGACCACATAGCTTTCAATGCGGCTCAGTAAGAATTGAATCTTCATTCTATTTCAATATTTGGTGATTTTCAGATTTTGATACTCCCATTACCCATTACTTATAAATCTTATTTGTTGAACTTTTTCCATAGATCACCATATTTCAGAGATATGGTAAAAAAGATTGGTGAATATGGAGCACACTATGTGCCTCCATCCTTCGAGAGCTTGCGCACCACTTAATTGGAGAAAGAGAAGAAGCTTGTCGAAGCCGCATGCGAGACCATTAAAAAATCATGGGAAAGAAATGGAGTATCATTGCTTGTGGATGGATGGAGTGATGTCCAACGACGCTCTATCCATGGAGTGGTAGCTTATTCTCGTGGGGAGATGTACTTCATCTCATCACATGATGCATCTGACATAGGAATGTCAGTTGGTGTACTTGCTATTGAGTGGGCAAGTACCATAGAGATTGTGGGGCAATCAAATGTGGTTTGCATTGTAGGCAAATAGAGCTTCATGTGCAATTATTGAAAATTTGTACCTTCACATCATTGTTTGCTTTTGCATTGCTCATTGTTTAAATAATATTATCAAAGACATTGAGAGTTTTGATTGGATTTTGCCTGTAATCAATGAGAATTCATTGGTTAGCTTCATCAACAACCATACTTGTGTTAAGAATGAGTTTAGCAAGAGATAAACTCTTGTTTTTCTCAAGTACTCAGACATAAGGTTTGCATATAACTTTGCCAAGTTACACCGAGTAGTGAAATGTAGTGGTGTCTTGAGATTCCTTTTATTGAATGATGAATTTGCGAGGATGCAAGAGGCTTCTACTTTGACAGAAAGGCAATTTAGAAGATTAGCTGAGGATGAAGCATGGTGGGAAAACATTTCTCACGTTGCGGATATTGTTCATCCACTTGTGCACTTATTAAAAATTGTGGATTTCATGGAGCCATGCATTGGTAAAGTGTATGAAGCTATGGATCGCACAATTGATGTGCTAAAAACATTGGTGAAAGACAATGACAGGTATGAAGAAATTTCAACTAGTTGTGTTAGTAGATGAGATGCATATTACTCCCCACTTCATGCAAGAGCATACATGTTGGATCCAGAATTCATGTTGGATCTAGAATTCCAAGATAAAAAGCAATATGTAGATCTAGAGGTGGCTGATGGATGGAGGATCATATTAGAGAGATTTGTCCCAGATAGTGAAGCTAGGCGACTTATGAGAGATCAGCTATCCAAATATAGAACAGGAAAAGATGTTTCATATGCATGTGCAGATGCCCAGGAGGATAGGCTACGTGTTGGTCCCACCCTATGGTGGGAGGATTTTGGTTTTGATGGTCCAGAGCTTCAACAATTGGCCATTCGAATTCTTAGCCAGGTTTCCACCACGAGCTGCCTTGAGCAACTATGGAGTGTGTATGGACATGTAGCCTCTAAGAAGAGGAACAATCTTGGTGTGGAGCGTGCTAGTGATCTTGTGTTTGTCAGTGCAAATTTGAGGATGCTTCGACGGACGCAATGCATGGAGGTAGATCTTTTCAGAGAATGGGAGGTAGAGCAGGGATCTGACCAAGTGATAAATGAAGAAAATGAAGATGCAACAACCGCTAATTGTGTTGTAGAAAATGAGTTTGTCACTGTGATTCCCTACTTGGATTCTCCATAGTCATCACATTTATGTTCTAGACTTTAACATTTGTCATTTATGTTCCCGTGTAGAAAGGTGGATAATAAAAGAGTGAAATGTATATGAAATAGTTCATACATATAAGGCACCTAAAGGTTATACTCAAGAGAAAGGCATTGATTTTGATGAGACCTTTGCTCCCACATATCAAATGACCATTGTTAATAGCATTTGTGCTCTTGCAGCTCATCGTGGTTGGAATGCATATATGAAAACAAAGGGTGCACATTGAAAAAGACATTATATGGTTTGAAGCAAGCATCCCGTGCTTGGTATGAAAAGATACATATATACTTGATTGCACATGGTTTTGAGAATAATCCAACTCAGAACACCTTATAAGTTAAGTATACAGATGATGTACTCCTGATCATTGTTGTATAGCATCTCGTTGGTCCTAATGAGAAGATGCTGCTTTTGAGATGTTAAATTTGGAGCATTTGCATCATTATTTTGGGATTCAATTTATGCAAGTTGATGGAGAAATAGCTTTTGTGCAAAGTGGTCACGTGCGTTCGGTTCGGTGCGTTTAAGGTTCGAGGACTCAACCTTATGGCTAAGGTAAGGTGAACAAGGTTCGTCTAGGGTTCATTAGGTGCGTTTAAGGTGCGAGAACCTTACATTTCCTTCGAGGTAAGATGCGTAAGGTTCGTTCTGATACAAACATAATATATACTAGTATATTGCATATGTCTAGACTCTACTATTTAGGTAGTAGGTAGTAGCTTATAATTTAAATAATACTTTTGAATTCATTTAATACTTATTACTTACTAATAACAAGTATCACAAATTATAATATTGAAATTTTAATACATTAAACATTAGCTACATCACAAAAATCAAAATCAAACATCTTATGAGTGACGAGTCATGAAGTGAGAAATACACCATATTAGAGAGAAGGTAGGACCAGTTACCACTCGATAGATTATATACAAAATACATGATGAAAAATATAACCATCCGGACTTTGATCTATGAAATGGCAAGCCGCAAGCCTGAGGCTAATACAATACAAACAAAGATACAATGTCTAGACTCTGATGTATCAAGTCATCAAAATACAATGTCACAACTCACTATAGTGAATACACCGATGAATCATGAATCATGAATCATGATGGGAATAGACAATAATAAATAATCAAGCATCTAACTCACTACTATCATAGGAATTGAGTGACTCCTTGGATGATGATGCCTTTGATGAAAGAATACCTCCCATGACGAGGACATTTCTTTCATCGTCGAACTCTGGTACTAGCATAATAGACGGATCAATGGATACTCCTACAGATGGCTCATCTATGTCGTGTGTATCATCCTTTGGTGGAACTCGATCTCCTCTCCGTTGAGGGCACATCTTGCACCTCTGTCCTCTCTTAACATTGCGATTGAACCTCTCTAACTTTGAATGCAAAATCCTATAAAGTTCATCTTGTTCAGCGTGAACAGAGGAATCTATATCCTTGCTCCCATCGGTAAAGGCATCCTCGAAAAGAATTGGTGAGACTTGAAATTCCATACAAGTAACATTATTTACTTGTTATTTTAAGAAATAAAATTCATACTGAATTTTATAGTTATTAGACTTAGGACTATACCTTCCTTGGACCCTTAAGATCCTTCACATTTAAGTAATCGTAAATTGGCCTTATAAAAGACCATGTGCTCAAATTGTGCAACACTCAAGCGATTCTGAAGCTTGGTGTACACAAGTGAAAAACTGCTCCAATTTCGTTCACACGAACTAGCACAGGAATCTTAAATAACAAATAATATAATGCTTTCTTAGATATGAATGATCATAAATTAATAAAAACTACAAATTAAAATATACTAAAAAAAAGAAAATTACCTAGGGAAATACTCGAAGAGCGTAACGTGCCATAGCTTGATGTCCATAACCGTAATGGTTCCACCACTCTAGTGCCTTCGATGTCACGTCAACACGTAAAGGAGTAGTGCTTGCATATGCAATGCTAATATTTTCCATATGAGCATAGAAATCTGCATCAAATGCAATATGCTCATCAGGTGTCATAATCTGCTCCATATATAGGTCCTTCATGTGGCGAAAACTAGCTTCTGACCACGGCATGTGAGTCTATGGATGGGACATGATAGAAAATCCCATCGTGAATCCACAACATGTAGAACATCATGAACAATATAAAAAACATTAATATGGATCATGATTAAATAAATTTTTATAGAAAAAGACCATCCGGCAAACTTGGAGCTCGATAAACATGTAACTGAAGCAATGGCTCATCGCATATGAATATATAAGTGGCAAACTAGACCATCTTAGATCCCTCCATGTCAACAATACGAAGCATAGTATGAATGGAGTTCAAGACGGGAATAAGGGTCTGTATCTCCGTCCAAAATCCATGTCAAGAATTTTTCACTGCACCTACTTTGGAGCATCTTTTTGGCCCCTTGGCATGCTAGCCCATCTCCTATTTATAACTGTCATGTGCAATGCATCCATGCAATCATAGACACGAGTCAACACATAAAAAATATAGCAAAACTGTGTCTCTGATATGCGAACCAATTCTTTTTCGCTATAACTGCAAAAAAGACGGGGTGGGCGGTGGTTCTTACGTATGAACGAGATAATACATTTGGCATCAGAAAGAATAGGAGCAACTCATGTGAGCTTTATCTATATCCTCAAATAAAAGATCTATAGAGTGGGTTGTACACGGGGTCCATACTATAGAGGGGTACTCACTTTCAACTAACTCTCCCATCCTCTTATAATTGGAAGCATTGTCTGTGATCATTTGTACCACATTCTCTTCTCCAACCTCTTATATTACACTTTTTATGTGCTCATAGATACACTCCCCAGTGATTCTAGTGCTCGCTAAACTACAATCTATAGCCATGAGAAAATAGGTGCCTACGCTGGAAGATACCATAATATTAATGATATGATGACGTCTAATGTCGCTCTAACCATCAGATAGTATGGAACATTCGTACATCTTCTATCCTATTCGGATGGGCTCTAAAAGGAAATCTATTCGTGCTTTCTCCTCAAGTAGAATAGATCCACGTA
Source organism: Ceratopteris richardii (assembly GCA_020310875.1). Taxonomy (NCBI): domain Eukaryota; kingdom Viridiplantae; phylum Streptophyta; class Polypodiopsida; order Polypodiales; family Pteridaceae; genus Ceratopteris; species Ceratopteris richardii. The sequence goes on from MU260109.1 coordinate 385,677, forward strand.
ATTTATGGTACTCCAGGGCATACTAATCATCACATGGACCTACCTGAGCTATGGACCTCACCATTCTCTTTCAAGCATCCGTACAAACTACATTGAAAGAGAGGTTGCATTCTAAGATGCAACGTGATATCTCTATTTGAACATCCTTTTGTCGTTGCCATTGCAAACCTAAAGTCAAAAAAGAAGAGTGTAGAGATCTTGACCTAGGCCTTTGGAGTGGAGGCTTATCTTTGGTAGACTCAGAAGACTCACTCTCAATGTCACGTTGAGAACAAGTCCTATCCTTTCCCAATGTACCAATGGGCTCAAAGGCACTAGACATACCAAGAGTAGGGTCCATTTCCTCTAACATATCTAATGAAGAGGGTGCAAGCTCATGACGACGTGCTTCTATTTGTGCATGTGCAAGGTTATGCTCATTTCTTACTGCTTGTGCAATCTTTGTGAGGAATGTGGACATGCACTAATTCCCATCCCTCCTAAGCATGACACATGGCAAATGATACGAGTGGTGGTAGACTGTAGTGCAAAATGTTCTACCGCAATATTTGCACACCCATCTCCGTGTGCCTGAACCACTAGTGTTGGCCAATGCATGGTTCGAAGTGTAGGTATCCCATACGGAAGATCTTTCTTGAGGCATGATAGATCATAGTAGATACTGGAATATAAAACCCATAAAACTTTAGTCATCCTTGTGTCCATTGTCAGCTGAAATTTTATGACTTCAGAGTCCAAACTGAGTGAAAAGTGTGTGTCTAGACTCTACACTAATTGTTATCATGAATGATGATGCATATAATGCATAATGCTGCATGCAGAACTGATTGATGTAACATCTTAAAACATGATGCAGCATGCTGCAATGTGCATGCACATTGCATAATGATATCAGATGCATGAACAACTTGTTATTGTGCATTGTGCAATCATCAATATGTAATATGTAACATGTTACATTATGATTAATCATGATTCATTACATTTCGATGCAATGTATTATGTGCATAATAATTAATTATTAGATGCAATGTCATGTAAGTTGTATATGTGTACTGAGTTTGACTGACAACTGTGTACTATCACTATGTAGTGTGTGTGTGTGTGACTGTGACAGTCTGACTGCTGACTCTTGAGTCTCTCAGTCTTGACACATGTGACATCACACATGTTTCAGACTGAGAAAAAAGTGTGTGTGTGTGTGTGTAATAATTAATTGTTACCATGATGCATATAAATGATATAATGCATAATGCATAACTGTCAATTGATGTGTGACATGTCAAATCATAGTAACATGAATGATGCCACGTGTGACTGCCCACAGTGCTCAGTGCCACTGACTGGTCAGTGCATCACTGAATGTGTGTGACTGTCCACTGTCCAGTTTCAAGTTTCAACTGAGAATGTGTGTGACTGAGTATGTAATATCATGCGTGTACTATGTGTGTGTGTGACATCATTGATCAAAGTCAAATGATCATACATGTATGATGTCACATGTGTCACGATGTGTGTGCAATCACCAGTGTGCCACTGTGCTGTGAACAGTGACTACCAACTTTTCGCTGTCGACTTTCAAGTTGTGGTAACTGAACAGTGAATATTTAGATGCATAATAATTAGTTATTAATCACACAGACACATTTCACAGTGTCAGTGCACACACACACTACACTTGAGACTTGAGTCTTGTATATGTGTCATGACGGTCATTCACAGTTAGACTGTTGAGTCTCTCAGTCTTGAGTCTCTTGACACATGTGACCACTGACATCACACATGAATCATGGCAGTTGAAACTTGACTGTTCAGTGTTGACATTGGACAACTTGAGAAATTTGTCATTAACTGATGAAGCATAGAATTCAAATTTCAGAGTACACAGTTGCACCCTGCAATCAATGATCATACATGTCCATTGTCTATTCTCTCAGTTCTGAATCCTGATACATCATACAATAGAGACATGTATGAAATAGAGACCTGAGCAGTGTATGACATAACTATTTAGTACTAAGTTACTAACTACTATTAACTAAATGGCAGAAATTAGAATCCAGATGCATAATACATTATACATATAATGCAATGTGCAGCGTGCTGTTTCATAATACACAGCATATTGCTGTTACATAATGTACATTGCTGAGTGAAGTTGGTGAACTACCTTCTCTCTCTCTCTCTCGTGAAGCGTGCAGCAAGGCTCAAGTCTCGATGACGGGCTCATCGTTTGATGGCAATTGTCGAAGTCTAGACTCCAAACGGTACATTGATGAGTCTTGCCATGTCCACATACAAATCGTTGTGGAAGTAGATGGTTGTGGCTGTTTGCGCAGCAAGCAGATGATAAAGAACCCTTAAATCAGTGCTGCGCATAAAAGAGAGAGAGATTTGACCCCATTGCTGAGAGAGGAAAGCTGCAGAATCCTAGAAGCAGAGTTTCAAAGCCTTTACCTTCAAAACCCTGAAATCAGAGCACTTCAAAACCCCAAAGATCAGATCTGCGCCAGCAGTGAAACCCCGAAAATCAGATCCTGAAAATCAGATCTATGCCAGCTTCAAAGCCCTAAAACCAGAGCTGCGTCAGCTTTGAAACCCTAAAATCAGATCTGTGTCCGCTTCAAAACCCTAAAATCAGATCTGTGCGAGCTTCAAAACCCTATAACGAGAGAGAGAGAGAGAGAGAGAGAGAGAGAGAGAGAGAGAGAGAGAGAGAGAGAGAGAGAGAGAGAGAGAGAGAGAGAGAGAGAGAGAGAGAGAGAGAGTTTTTATGTCTATGACATGCCAAAAATTGGCCTATGAGACAAAACATAGGATACATTATGCGGATCTCATCCGGATGTCATAAAGATAAAACAAGATCATAAAAAGCTAATACAATCCACTCTCAAATATGAGTGATGAAATATTAAGGGTGATGACGGGGTGATGGAGCCCTATCTCTGGGGGTATATGCATGTCTATATGCTGAGGGTAGTACAAACATGACAATGCATATGCCTACTAGCTCCATCCGGTGTCAATGGAGGGGTGGAGGATATGGTACATAGGTGGAGCTGGTGCTAGGGCTGCCCGTATGAAAGCTATAGGATTTGTTATCATCTTGGCTACTCGCTCCACGGTCGCCTTGCACTGTCGGGCTCGAATCTCCTCTATCTGGCGATGGTGTAGCCTCATTCCTCTGCTGAACCCTGTGACTCATCGTCTAGCTCGGCTCACCTCACCTCAACCTGCTGTAGTGTCACTCCTCGCTGGGAATCAAGTTGTGGGGGGGGGGGGGGGGGGGGGGGGGGAGGGCTCTGGTCCTCTGGAAAACATCAGTGAGTTGCAGCTGTCTCCTCTCCATCTGTGTAGCTGTGTGTGTCAATGGTAAAAGTGCATCCTATGGCTCTGAATCTGTGTCAGGAAGCGCCCTAACTGTCTCTTATCTTGAGAGTCCATAATCTCTTGTAGGGTGGGCTGTTCTCTGAACAAAGTCTCATATCTGTCTCTAATCTGAGTGTATGCTTTGCATCGACATATGAAATGCTCCTCACTCTCCAGTTCCTCTCTACATAGTCTGCAGACCTGCTCTGCTGTGTGGCATATAGATGTCCATATAGTGTGGTCTTTCTGTGAACCCATCTGACAAAATGGTGAGAAACTGGTCTCTATAGTCTCACATCCTCCCCTCTAAGTTGGATGATCTCCATACACTCTTGATGTTGGGAGAGAGAGAGAGAGAGAGAGAGAGAGAGAGAGAGAGAGAGAGAGAGAGAGAGAGAGAGAGAGAGAGAGAGAGAGAGAGAGAGAGAGAGAGAGAGAGAGAGAGAGAGAGAGAGAGAGAGAGAGAGAGAGAGAGAGAGAGAGAGAGAGAGAGAGAGAGAGAGAGATTCTCTCTATTCTTCTGGCTCAGCCAATTGTCATTGTGGCTTATCAGAAACATATGCTCTCTGATTGTTACATTTTCCTCATTTCATTATTCGACTGAAGTTAGTTTCTGTGAAGCGTTTGATTTTCTTTTTGGACCCATACTTTGTTGAGTTCCCATATTCCACTCTCAGGCTTTTACTTACGCCTGTTGGACTATCAACTGATTCTCTCTGCAATGATTGATGCTTTCATTACCATGTATATGAACTCTTTACTATGTGCATCTGTTCATTTTTCTTCTACTCTGTATTTGATTCCTTTCTTTCCTGTTTGTGGAGGGAGGAGACAGGTTAAACGGTGCATGAGGGATTAGAGTGGCTAGGAGGACAAATTACCCATGCGATATGATGAGTCATTCACTACAGTAATTCTGTAATTTAGTTTTCCTTCTTTTGGGATCTTGATTCTATAAAGCTTAGCGCTTGAGTTGGGATATGGGCTTCTTGGTTCGGGGTCTATATGTTGCACTGATCATTATCAAATCTAAACCATGGACACATTTCTTAATTTTGTGCGTTTTATTATGTAACATTTAAGTTAAGTTATCATTTCCCCGGTGTATCAGATTCGCCCTCTCTGGAGACACTATTTTCAGAACACGCAAGGGCTGATATTTGTTGTTGACAGTAATGATAGAGATCGTGTAATGGAGGCTCGTGATGAGCTGCACAGGATGCTGAATGAGGTATACCTCATCTAGAAAACTGTACAGGAATTTTCTATACTGGACCAATCTGTAATGTAAATTGTATTTTTCACATTAAAATACATGTCATTGCAAGGCAGGCATATGGGTGTGCATTGCGATTGGTCTAGTTAATTATCACGTCTAACTTGTGATTTAACTCATTATCAGATGCAAAAGTTCATCATTTATTAGAACAGAAATGTCTACTTCTGATAGCAATAATTGGCAACATGTCTTCAGGAACAGCTTTGTTGCATAGACCCTTTTTTTTGCTTGTAGGTCTTGTTTCTGTAAGAGATGGAAAAAGGGAGGTAGTTGTTACATGCACAATGCACATCCAGCCTTTTGTCTCTGACACTCTCTGCATTTACGTGTATGATGTAAAGTTGTTGGTGGCCTGCCAGCGCTGCCAGTGTGCATCACTTTATTGTTTGGGATTTTCATTTTGCTTTTTATAGAAAGAAAGTCTCAGGCTACAAGCAAATAAAGTCATAATGTCCAACAACACATGTTAGATAGTCAAAACTGGACAATTAAAGACATCCTGTGCATTTTGAAAATCTCTTTGAAGCGAAATGCTTGATGAACATGATACAGAGGCAGCTACTTAATTGCTTGGTGGTCTACCAGCTGCCAGTGAGCAGCCCTTTAGATTTAGAAAAACTATTTGCCTTTTATAGAAGAAAAGCCTCAGACTACAAGAAATGAACTTATAATGTCCAACAGCACATGTTGAATAGTCAGAACTGGACGATTAAAGACATCATGTACATTTTTGTCATCTTTCTGAATCGAAATTTCTGAACAACATTATAGAAAAATATCTACTTTATTGCAGTAATATACTGGAAGAGTCAAATCCATATCCTTAAAATAGCTTTTGTGGCAGAAATATTGCTGCCGAAACAGCCTTTGTTGTCTTGTGGACATGTACATGTATGCACACTCAAAAATGTCTATAATCTCTGCTTTGAAAATGGGAGCACTTTATCCATGATTTTAGAATCCTTTCCGGTCAATTCATTATTTGTCACTGGTGTTTTTTTGCTTGGTCTCTTCCACCAACTATTTTACTTTGTGTGTGGGGATCAAATGGATGGAGGGTTGTGGAAACCCAAAACTCCCCCTTTGCATTTCTAGCTATGCTCCTTTGGTGCTTAAGGGATTTACCCTGTGGCACCAAATCATACTCAATCATATTGCACAATAATGCTTCAACTAGTCGAAGTCATCAATTAATGGAGAGCTCTAACCTACCACCCTATGCTTTTCTGCCTCTCAAGCTCTGTTTTGTAAATTTTTTTCCTATTTGAATGCAAGTTCCTCTGACAATCGACCCATGTTCTCTTTGTCTTTTGCTATTAAATTTTTGTGTGTCCGAAGTCTGCTTTGGGTCTTAGTATGAGGACCACAACCACCTTCAAGTGCCCTTGCCCTGAGACGTGATAAGCTGGCAGTCATATCCTCTCTGCATGTGCAAAGTTTGGTGTTGTAAATTGTCTGTATACATGTATACCTTGTGCTGAACTCCACATGATTATTGTTTGTCAGATAAGCCAAATCCCTCTAGCACACCCATTCCTCCAGGGGGGACTTGGTGGGCCAGGGAAGCTTTATAATGCGTGCAATTCAGAATGGAATATAAAAAGTTATTGGTTCATTGCAATTTACATCATCTGCATCTTTTTATACATGAGGATCTCTGAATTCTAGGACGAGTTGCGTGATGCGGTACTACTAGTGTTTGCGAACAAGCAAGATCTTCCAAATGCAATGAGTGCTGCTGAGATGACAGACAAATTGGGGCTCCATTCTCTACGTCAGCGCAGCTGGTATTTTCTCAACTTTCATTTCAATTCAGTTTGCAAGGTTTTTTGTTTCAGAGATGTGTAAAGTGTTGACTTTGTTTTTAACGATAATTCACATTGTAATCAATTCGGGGCAGGTACATACAGAGTACATGTGCAACCTCAGGAGAAGGCCTTTATGAAGGCTTGGACTGGCTATCCAGCAACATCGCAAGCAAGTCATGACCACACAAAGGTTTTGCAAGTTCTTTTTCTTTTTTGATTTGTGAAGTTGCTATTTCTTGCTTTTTGGTTTTCGGTTTAAGCTTGATCCTTCAGATCATCCACTCCTCACACTACTATTGGAGAAGAGTAGAGTGAATTATGTGTAATTTTCCATAAACATGTATTCTAATGCAGATCTCATATTTGCC